>PVJC01010704.1:0-43157 GCA_004026665.1 Murina feae | reverse complement strand
GGAGCAGGTGCCCCATGTATGTGTGTATGTTTGTCTCTGTGTCTGTCTCCTGGGGGCATAGTGCCAGCCACACTATGGAGACTTGGAGAAGGCACCCCTTTGTATTGATTTCTCAGGCTCCTAGCCTCACCTGTGTGTTGTTCTCTCCCTTGAGCTGTGGCCGGGGCTGGGTACTGCCTGGCCCCCACGCTTGCCTACTCCCAGATCACCAGATCACAGTGGCGACTAAGGAGTAGGCCCTGATGCTTGCTGCCTGGCGGCTGTACATGCCTGCTGGCAATACAATCATGGTTGGTGGAGCAAGGCCCTGCTACTTGGCCCTACTCCTGCCCCTGCGTGCCTGCTGGCAACACTGATCCGGGTGGTGGCCAGGAGCAAGGCCCTGCTGCCTGTCCCTGGTGTTTGGAGCCTTCTCAAACCCCATCACCACTGCTTCCTGTCCCTGTGCTCCTTCCTGCTCAAACCCCATTGCCGATGCTGCTTGTCCTGAGCTCATTCCTGCTCAAACCCCATCGTCACTGCTTCCTGTCCTTGTGCTCCTTCCTGCTCAAACTCCATTGCCAATGCTGCTTGTCCTGAGCTCATTCCTGCTCAAACCCCATCGCCACTGCTTCCTGTCCCTGTGCTCCTTCCTGCTCAAACTCCATTGCCGATGCTGCTTGTCCTGTGCTCATTCCTGCTCAAACCCCATCGCCACTGCTTCCTGTCCTTGTGCTCCTTCCTGCTCAAAAAGATCACAGCTGCTTCCTGTTACTGTGCTCATTCCTGCTCAAACCTGATCGCCATTCCTGCTCAAACCGATTACGCTGCTTCCTGTCCCTGTGTTCATTCCTGCTCAAACCCAATTGCCATTCCTGCTCAAATGATCGCCACTGCTTCCTGTCCCTGTGCTCGTTCCTGCTCAAACACCATTGCCACTGCTTTCTGTCCCTGTGCTAGTTCCTCCGAGTGCCTGCCCCGAGATCCCTGGCTTTTCAGCCTCCAGTCAGCTCGTTCCTCCCGCACCCCCACCCCTCCCGTGTGGCCCGCAGGAAGGCAACAGATGGCTGCAGCGCACACAGGCAAGCCTCCGTGTGTCGGCGGCTGCTATCTTGGCTGGGCTAATTTGCATACAGCCGCTCTGATTTGCTGGTGGGCGTGGCTTACCCCGTCCCGGAGAAACAGTTAATTTCAATATTACGCTTTTATTAGTTAAGATACCCAAAACATAAAAACAACCTAAGTGTTCATTTGTGGATGAATAGATACAGAGGTTGTGTATATGCACATGCTATTAAGTATTACTCGATCACAGAATATGAGGAAATCCTGCCATATACAACATCATGATGGACCTTAAAGACATTATACTAAGTGAAATAAGTGAGACAAAGACAAATACTGTAATCTAAAGAGAAATCACCCCTCCCCCCCAAAAAAACATAAAAACACCCCACCAATTGCACAGAAAAAGAGATCAGACTTTTTATTACCAGAGGCAAGAGGTTGGGGGAAGGGGAATTTGAGGAGGGTGGTTAGGAGTTATAAGATAAATAAGTACTAGGGATGTAACGTACAACATGCTGACTATGCTTAACACTGCTGAATGATATACAGAACACTTGTTAAGGGAGTAGACCCTAAAAATTTCCATTAGAAGGAGAAATGCACTTTTCTTTTTACTGTATCTACACGAGATGACTGATATTAACTAAAATTACTATAGTAATCATTTCACAATAAATCAAACCATCATGTTGTATACCATAAACTTACACATTGATGTATGTCAATTCTCTCACAATGAAACTGGGGGTTAGGGGAAAAATAGGCAAAATATACTTTAAAAGTTGGTGGATTTAAAATGAATAGCAGTAGGGATGGGAGATGGAGAGAAAGGGTAGACGCAGGTAGGAGAAATGAAGGAAAGATAATAACCAAGGGAGATACCAGGGTCTGGGCCAAGAACCCGTGCTCATGGTGCAGAGCAATGCAGTGTGGAGGGAGAATCAGGACCCTGTGTTAAACTGATTTATTGCTAATCACACCAAAAAAATTCTGATTCTAATTTCCCCCCAAAAATGAAAAGCTATCTTCTGGATACTGTTTGTCTCTTTCACTTGGTGAAAGCATTCTCTCTCCCACTCCCCACCCCCCCACCACTCCCCTTTGTTTTCTTATTTTATCCACTCTTGTCTCCTCTGCTCCTAGTTAGTAAGCTAAAGGTTTGGAAGAATATAAAGGAGAGATGTAGATTTCCCATAAATATCTCTCTCCCGGGAAAAGGTCACGGAGCCCACGAAGAAGAAGGAACAAACTACCTTGTAAAACTCATCATTAAAGTCAGCTTCCTTAGTCCCACTGCACTATTTATGGCAAGTCACTAAAATGTCAGCCGATTCCTCAGTGAAATGAGTCATTCTGTTCTTCAGTTAAGCTTTTCTCTAAAATGTTTCAGTGAATAATGCATATAGGATACATAATGTTATATTCTCCTGTACCAAAGCATTGATAAAAAAACCATGGACTGAGCAAATAGCAGATAAACACGGATACTTTTTAAATAATCTCTCATGGCTTGATTTTAAAGCATTTCTCCATAAAGGCAATAGGTAGGAAACAGTGTTCATTTCTTGGGCAGTTACTCAAGGGTGCCCATTATGGATGATGGAAGGGCTGAGTGAATGAGCCTTAGAATCACCTCTTGAACCAGACTAGCTAACTTAACCAGATGCTTTCTCAGCATCACTTCCGAAACAACACCTTCACGGCTAACATCAATAACAATGTCAAGTGAAATCATAGAAATGCCTTATAATAAATCGCTGAAGACACATCTGATAAGCAAACGAGCTCAACTAATCTATGGAATGAATGAATGAATGAATGAATGAATGAATGAAGCAAAATAAAAGGAAAAGAAAGATTAAAAGCCTCAGTGTTGCATTTATAGAAGACTTACTCGTTTAGGAAATGCCAAAGTATTCCTTCTGCACCCTGGTTTGTTTGGCTAGGATCATAAGAGTTTTAAGCATGGCGTGCTTAGATAAGTCATGATGCATGAATACTGAACCAGTGAAGTCACTAGCCCAGGAAACTTTTCTAGGATGAGTCAGGTGACAGCACACAGTGGAATAAAAAGGCCAAAATCATTTATTATTTTTCAGCTGAAATAAGCAGCAGTATAAGTCACATCTGATTTTAACCCACACTGTTGGGACTTGATAGTTACCCTGATGTAACCATGGTTTAAAAGGTTATTACATTAGATCCCCGGCTAAAACATATCAATTGCTATTTTACCTGAAAGATGAACTCCCTGGTGAAGACATACCAATTTTTATCTTTCCTGTATAATGAGGTTTTCATGGCACTTGGAAACTCATTGTAGGGCAAACATTTTGGAGTTGATGTTGCTAAATTAATTGGAGGCACAAATTCTAATTCACAGGGAAAACATAAGTTTGGGGAATCAGATAGATAACATGATGACACTCAACCCTATATATCATTCAACTTATTAACACAATGGAGGCTTTGTGGGTGTGACTGCATAAAATGGTGCCACAGCAAACAGCAAATAGTCTTACAACAGGAAGATCAAGGGTAAGGAGGTACATCTCCTGTGAATCTGTTTCCCAAAACCTAAAGAAAACTTTGCCTAAGAGGAAAATCAGGAGAGTAAATGAGTGAATCAGCAGAGTTATTTTTTTTTCTAGTTTAATATCTACTGACTCATCTTAACTTTATGGTACTTAAAGGTTATTTTTTTACTCTCTCAAAGTGTTTAAGTCACAGTGTCGCACTATTACATCTCACTAAAATTTAATGTGAAATACACGAAGGCTCCTCACAGTTTTATCCTGCTTCCTTGCAAATCCCTTACTTTGCTGTAACACTTACTCTAGTTCAGGAGTTCTTCTGAGAGCCTCACTCTTCTTCAAACTTTTCTTTTCTTTATCAGCATCCTGAGACTTTACTCGGGCATGCCAGCTTTGGAGACAGTCCAAAGGTGAGCAATAAATGTGATTAAGTGCTTGGGAAATAGGATATATAAAGAAAGATGAAAAGCAGTATTTCAGATAAAATAGAAAACTGCCATCAGAATATATTCAGTAGCAGTTTCCCAGAGCAAGGTCTTGAATTTCAATGACACTTAGTGAGGTTTAATTCAAAAAAAAAAATGTAAGTAACAGCCAATTCTCTAACATTCACTTTCCTGCAGTTTTCAATTTTGCTCATATACTTTATCCTGTCTCTCATATCTTACCTTAGGTTACCTATCATACATGCAGAATGCTGGTTGCTTTCATTTCCTATGTTACAGTCAGGAGGCTCTCATGTAGTAAAGAATTTATACCCTAGAACAGTGGTTTTCCATTGAAGGTGATCATTTTAGTTGTCACAGCTAGGAGTGTGTGTGTGGGGGGGGGGGGGGGCGGAGATGCTAGTGACATCTAGTAAGTAGAGGCCAGAGATGCTGCTAAATGTCACACAAAGTGCAGAATTGTCCCCAACAACCAATTCAGCTAGTCCCAAATGTCAGCAGTGTTCTGTACCACAGGAAGTGGCAGGAAATATAAGAACTGGCTGTTCTCTGTGTCACCCAAGCAAGCAACAACTCTCAAGGTAGGAACCTTTACATGCCTCCTGATAAGGATGGAAATGGAAATGCTTTGATGGAGGTTTGCTGGGCACAGTTCTGCTGTCCACCCAGGCTCTTCTCACAGGCTGACCTCATGCCCTTCTCCATACAGCAGCTCCCCTCCCTGCAGGTGAGAACCTACCTGGTGAATGACTATGGGAGGGAGGAAGAGACTTCCCTCTACCCTTAAGGTTCTCTCAGCTGGTCTAATAATCAAACAGACATGAGACAGATTAGCATGACAAAATAACCAAGTATAACATATACGTATGCATTGGGAACCCACATTCATGAGAGAGTCAGACACAGTAGGGAAGCATGAGGCACATATGACATTCAGAGCTAAGGATCACTGAGGGACTTCAGAGGAAGAAGATCAGTGCAGGATGATAAGCAGAGCAGATGCTTGCTAATTAGAAGTTTGCCTTGCTCTATAGATGGGTCATAAAATGTTATTTCTGGTGATAACTCTTACTATGGGAAGGCCCCTAATTTAAATTCTTTAAGGGAGAAATAAAGTTTCTTGTGAGCCTGCAGCATCTTGATTGCCTTCAGCTAAAATAATTCTCATGCCAAAGTGACACATTTTGTGGAGGCCTGCTCTGAACACCTACAAACACATCCCTGCTTTTGTCATCTGCAATGCAGTGTGTGTGCACGCATGTGTGTGTGTGTGTCTCTGTGTGTGAGCACATGTGTCTTCGATCCACAAAGCTCCGTTGTATAAATCTGCAATTTTATTTTTTATAACTAAGTGTAGTTTCTATCTCAATGTGCTATTATGGCTAGTTTCAGAAAGATTTATCTTTTTAATAAACGGAAAATTCATTCAATTCAAGATTGTTTTAGTTAATCTACTTAAATGCATACATGGTTCATTGCCTTATCTCTTTTCTCTGAGGCATCGGGGAGGCATCCAGCTCTTGGACAGCTTTAACCATAATCAGTGATACATCCTTCTTCTCAGATCAATTTGATTATATAGTCCATTCCTCATGGGCTACAATCCCTTCTTCCCATTCCATTCACCAGATCCCCTCAGGTCTACTTGTGTGCTTTCTCTCATGCTCTTTCTTTCCCTCTCCATTTATCCCTCTCTCTTTCTTTTTAAATATATTTTTATTGATTTCAGAGAAGAAGGGGGAGGGAGAGAGAGATAGAAACATCAATGGATGAGAGAGAATCATTGATCAGTTGCTTCCTGCATGCCCCCTGCTGGGGATCAAGCCCACAATCCAGGCATGTGCCCTTAACCACAATTAAACCCAGGACCCTTCAGTCCACAGGCTGATGCTCTATCCACTGAGCCAAACCAGCTAGAGCTCCCTCTCTCTCCTCTCTCTGTCTGTCTTTCTCACTCCCCTTCTCACCTTAATTCCATACCTTTTTTGAGGGCACAGAATTCAGCTGCTCAGCTGTAGGAATTCTGGTGAATGTGTCTTAAGACCAGTCTCCCCATGGTATCCCTCTGGGTCATCTTGAATTAATTGCTAATAGATAATAGAAGCAGAGACCCATCCAAGACACCAGACTGCAAATAGGCATTCCTTGCCTTCTCGCAGACTTCCTACAGTGGCTGGGCCTCTAGGGTGCCCAGATCCTGATCCCCAAATTAAGGCAATGAAGACATTATTCTCTCCAGTTTTCTTCCTACCTTCTCAACAGTATTTTTGCAAACTTGCTGTTTAGGCCAGGCTCCTGGGCATTGAAAGTAAAAAGGCTTTTGTTTCTCCTTGCATTACTGCCATGCTCTCCCCTTCCTGTGGTAATGGAAGCCAAGTTCTGGTCTCCTGGTCTCCACGTGTGTGCACATGTGTGTGTAAGTGTGTGTAGGCAATAATGTAAACTAAGAGATGCTAGGGACCAAACACTTTTATAATGCCATCTTTATAAAGTAGGGTTAAAATACATAATTAACTTACTATTACTTAATTATTCTAGCTCTTTTTAACTTATATTTTCTCAATATTACATGATTTTTTTCACAGATTCACATAGAAACTTAAACTATAATAACTCCCACATACTTAAAATCATCTATTTTTTCCACTCTTTAAAAGAGCATTGGTAAATGTTTCTCTGAGTTCTGTGAGCCAGTCTAGGAAACTGATCCAATTTGAGAAGGGAGTCACAGGAAACTCCAATTTATAGCTGATCGGTTACAAGCACAGGTGACAACTTGGACTTGTGACTGGAGTCTGGAATAGGGCAGTCTTATAGAACTGAGCTCCTAACCTGTGGGTTCTGATGCTATCTCCAGGTAGATAGTGTTAAAACTGGATTTTATTTGTAGAGCACCCTATCAGTATCTTCTGAGGACTGGAAAATTACTTGGTGGTACTGGAAAGAAACACATCAGAACTGTAAACTCACCACATGTCTAAAAGTTATCCAAGAGCAGGTGTTTTATTTCCAGGCACCTCCTATAGGTACTTCCTAAGCACTCACTAAACTTTTGCCAATTCCAGAAACCCTGCAGATCCTGGATAGATGTGGTGGTAGAGACAAAGCAGCCTACAGCCAGAGCCACTCACACCTGGCGAGGCCCTCTGACCTTCCTCCTCTTTGAGGTCAAGACACAATAAGTTTTTATAAGAGATGTCTATTGAGTGAGTTTCCTCTATTCCTACATAGAACCTTTCATCAGAAAATACAATAAAAAATTTAAATTTGCCTTGCCGGCATGGTTGACTGACAACCTATGAACCAGGAGGTCAGGATTCAATTCCCAGTCAGTGCATATGTCCAGGTTGCAGGCTCCATCCCCAGTGTGAGGACTGCAGGAGGCAGCCAACCAATGATTTTCTCTTATCATTGATGTTTCTATCTCTCTTTCCCTCCCCCTTTCTCCATGAAATCAATAAAAATAATTGTTTTAATTTAAATTTATCTCTTAAACAGAATGGACCCCATAAATTCTATTTCGTTATATCATTTCCTGGAATAATAAACACTATAGACTTCTTTTCTACCCTTCTTAAATTAAAAATACAGTAAAAGATTTCATATTGGGGGTACCCAATGCCATCCTCAGTCAAAGGTTGAGTTTGATATAAATCCTTCCACTATCTATATACCATTCATTTCTCCTCTTTTCTTACTGGGCCATATAAGCTTAGGAAAAAACATTTTTGCCTTCACTCGTCCAGACCGGTGAGTGGTATTTGTATGCTTTATCTTTCGGTGAGAATCTCTCCTGATTATTAAGTATATGGGCCTCCCTCTGTTGCCTTTCCTGAGGGACAGCACTTATATCAGCGAGAAGGCAAACAGCAGGGGCAGCACGGCGGGCTCGGCAGCGGCAGACAGCAGGTGGAAGAATATGGCTTGATTTGGATTGAACAGCACAGCAAAACTTTTGTGCCAAAAGCAGAGCCTGCAGTCACTGAAATAGATTTGTCATAGAAATAGATATCAAGCTTCAAGTAAAAAGTGCTCTGAAGTTTCTTTATAGGAAAGTGACATCATGCTATAGCTATCAAGTCTAGGAACAAAGACTTAAATGGATTGACTTGATTTTTTTAAAAAATCCACTTCCCCCTCCAGGGAATTTCTCTGCTATCATTATTGATTTTACACACCCCACAGAGACCCAAGTCTTAGTTAGAAGAAGAAGACACTGGCATTTCATTTAGAACAAAGAAAGTGGAGCTTCCAAGGGAACCCTACCAGGAGCCGGAACGTGCTGGCACATTCCACATGCAGTCTGTTAAAAGGTTCAGCTCTGTTTGGCTAGCTAATTTCCAAAGGTCGCTATTGTCCACTTTAGTGTTGTATTTATTATTTCCATATCAACTATCTATCTATCTATCTATCTATCTATCTATCTATCTATGCCTAAGTGACTGTTAAAACCAAACAACCGGAATGACCAAAATGACTGGGTGACCGGCCAGCAGCTATGACATTCACTGACCCAGACCTTGCTGACGGGGCCTTGACAGCCCCAAATCTGGTTCACCCACACCCCAGACCCAGACAGAAGGGAGGAGGGAGTGCTATTTCTCACAGAATCAGCATTGGTTAGCTTGCTGCTGAGGCCAACCTCCCACAGTCCCTTCCCTTGCCTGGCTGCCACCTCCCTCCTATTGGCTCCCATCGCCAGCCAGGCCGAGGGACCCCACCCATGCATGAATTCGTGCACCAGGTCTCTAGTACATATATAAACCATTTTCTAGGATAAAAGATGCTATAGACCAAATGCTTATGTTGAAATCTAATTATCAAATGAGATAGTATCTGGAGGTGGAGCGTTTGGGAGATGATTAGCTCACGAGAGGGGAGCTCTCATAAATGGGATTAGTGTCATTAGTTTTTTAAAAAGCTGCAGAGAACTCCCTCATCCCTTCCACCAGACTACAAATCTGCCTGCACCTTGAAGCTGGACCCATCCTCCAGAACTGTAAGAAACAAATGTTTGTTGTATAAGCCACTCAGTCTTTGGTAGTTTGTTATAGCAGCTGACAGAGGCATTGGAGGAAGGCTGGAACCACTAAAGAACAACCAACAACCAGAAAACAAACAACCTGCCCTCAACAGGGAAATAATAGTTCTTCCCTTGCATCCTAGAAATCCATGCATATTTCCATTTGCCACTGGAATTCTATTGTAACAAAATTCTCTTGTATTGTTAAGATGGGATGCTGATAAGCAGTGTTTGACAATGCATCATTAGAATCAAGTCCTTTGTTCCTCACCTACAGACCTATTAACCCATTGTATGCAACTTCTGACTTGCTCATTTCTATAGTCACTTTAGAAAATTTATCAAGTCACCATTTTCTTCTCTGTAACATAATAAGAAAAACCAATATATGTCCTCAGGAATAGTGCTGCTGGAAAGAAATATAAATGGGAAGAAGGAGGTTGGAGACTTGAGTTCCTCTAAAAAATCAAACTAAAGAATAAAGGACAATTTCAGGCATACTCCACTAGGAAAAGATCAACACCCACAATGATCTAGCTAAATGGCAGGCCCCTGGATCTATTAATGTGTAAAATCTCTAGCACTGAGTTCAAGCTAAATTCTGCTGGCTATAGTTTTATCCTTTGGCACAACCTTTGTCTATTAATAACATAGTCATCCCCAAATAACAATATCAGTGTTATATGTTTCATGGAGTTTAGGAACATTTTTAAATTCCTCAATTCTTAGACAAGCTCAATCAAATCTTCCTTGATATCTTTTGAGCCACCATGACTTCAACATAGCCATCTTCAAGGACACGCTGAATTTCAGAATATTTCTTCCTAAAGTGGGTATTATTTTTGTGAGCTTTCAAAACAAAATGTCAGCTTGACAAACATAATTATCAATAAAAATTAAAATAAACTAGCCTTGCCCAGGTGGCTCAGTGGTTGAGCATGACCTATGAACCAGGAGGTCACAGTTCCATTCCCAGCCACATGCCCAGGGTGAGGGCTCAAGAACCAGTCGGGGGCGTGTAGGAAGTGGCCGGTCAATGATTCTGTCTCATCACTGACGTTTCTCTCTCTCTCCCTCTCCCTTCCTCTCTGAAATCAATAAAAATAAACTGAATACTATACCCTGTTCTCTGTTCATTTGGTGTGTAAAACCAGGAGACATGGTGAGAGACATAATGAGGATATTATAATCACAAACAAAGGCAGAAAAACCCACACGGTTTGCAGCAGCCTGATGCCCAGTTCCACCTAATAGCCCTGATTCCCCTTCAAACTCAATGAAAGAGCCACTTTCCCACTTGAAAAAAAGAAGAGATATATACTTAAGTTGGGTTTTTTTTTTAATTATAATATTTGGGCGGCTATTTTCAAATTTATATTGTCATGTGGTCTAGTAACGGCTTTTACTTAGAGTTTGATTTTAAAATATCAAGATGTTTGAAAAGCTGGCTTAGTAATATATTACAAAACAAGTTTTTCTGATAAATCCCTTGTGTAGGAGTTCAGAACAACTCCCCAAGATGTGCAGATTAAGCTAAAGGCAACCAAGAGAAACTTCTGACCCCTGCCCTTAACTATCTAGAAGGATCTGAATTAGGGCCTTCCCCATAATAACAAGAGTATGAAAGATAACCTCTTTTGAATTAGGGCCTGCCCCATAATAACAAGAGTATGAAAGATAACCTCTTTTGACCTATCGATATGGCAGGGCAAACTATTATTACTGAACAAGTGCTTTCCCTGCAATGAACTTCTTTAGCCTCAAGATGCCCTACCTCATCATTAGCTCAGAATATCTTTTATGCACATATTCTCTTTCTGTCTTTGAAACACTCATGTATGTGGGATCTCTAACTCTCTTATGTATGTGGAGTACCCATACATATGTACATTATTAAATTTGGCTATTTTCTTTTGTTAATATGTCTCATGTCTATTTGATTATTAGACCAGATGAAAAAAAATCTTGAAAAGTGAAAAAAGCTTCTTCCTCCCCCACACTAGAGAGCAATTAAAGAATACAGGACAGCTATCATTTTAGAAGATATTTGAAGGACAGGAGAAGTAGGAAGATTGAGGTTGTCCAATAGTTCTTTCTTGCTATGATATATAACACTTCTTTCCACCGGACAATATCTCTGCCCTTCTTCAAAGATATGTGAAGACATTCTGCTTCTGATAGGTTTGCTCTCACTGACCTAAAAGACAACAATGACTTCCTTTCTTCAAGTCATAATTTAGTATTTTGGCACAATACATGAATCCTTAAAATTGTATTAATTCAGTTTTATATCAAGTTTTTAAATTTCATGTCATTTTTTATTTCTAATATTCTAACTTACACTTCCAACTATACACACTTTTATAGTCACCTGTACCTACAGAACACATAAACATTTGCTGAGACCTGAGTTGCAATTTCCATTGGGAAAAATCAAAGGCAAATATAAATACCAAGAAAAATATTCTGATTGTATCATATTTCTTTCCTTCCTTCACTCAGAGTAGGAAAAAACAGAACAGGAAAATTTTGTGGTTGTTTTAAGATCATGTGGCCATAGTGTAGAACAGTGTGGTATAACTTACAGAAGTAGCAATAATCAGTATATGTATGTTAGTGGTCCTATCATTAACAAAATCAAACTTTTATCCTAGTAAGACTTCTAACTATGACCCTGGAAGGAAATGAAGATATATTCTGAAGAGTAAGTGAATTGACTCCAAATTGAGTCAATTCACATCAATTTATAGCTCCACTCCTGTCCATTACAATAAAGTGTGTCCTAAGTAGGAGAATTGGATTGGGATCATCAGCCCTGAGAAGGCAAAGTCAGATGGGATGTGATCAGGATGACATGCACCTCACAGAGGGCTTAACAGTTAGATATTTTCATTACGACTGAGGCAAATGGCCTCACAGATAGGAGTCAGTGTAATACCAACAGACAGGCAAAAGGGAAGTTAGGTAGTCATTTGGCATAAGTTAGGGTCTGAAGAGCACTTCAGAAAGAATCTGGGGCCTGAGCCTAAGAGAAACAGCAGAGATTTCTCCCACCAATGGAGGCTGGCCAGTAAGAATTGAAGCAACTGGTCTCTCCTCACTTTGGATTACTAAGGAATGTTTGGTCAGATTCAGTCTGGAGACATATATCATACAATGATTTATATTGGCCTATGAAGGCATGTTGTAGCAGCTAAAGATGTGTGTCTCATCTATTCAGGAGTCTTTCATTATATAGTGGAAATATCTGGATGTGTGGGTAGAGAGAAGTAGTCCAATGGGACAAACTTTTAGAATTAGGCAACTGAAAAGTAATCCAGGCCTGGCTGGTATGGCTCAGTGGTTGAGCATCAGCCCATGAACCAGGAGGTCAAGGTTCAATTCTTGGCTAGGGCACATGCCCAGATTTCAGGCTCAATCTCCAATAGGGGGTGTGCAAGAGGCATTAGATCAATGATTCTCTCTCCTCATTGATGTTTTTATCTCACTCTCCTTCTCCCTTCCTCTCTATGAAATCAATTTTTTTAAGTAACCCATAATTTCTATTGACTCTCATTTCTTCTGCTATCAAAATTGCTGTTTCTTTAAGCAAATATTCCAAATTTGACTAAAAAATTGTATCTTAGTCACTAGCTCTGCCTCTCTGTTCCAGAACTCCAGCCTTGAAACATGTCAGATACCATCCTCTCCCTTTCTTTCCCTCTCTCAGTTTAATCTGGCTCCCAGACTCTTCTATCTGAACATCACCACTGCTGCCCACCTAGGAAGACTGAGAGAGGAAAGAGATCCAGACATACATGGATATGAGAACTGAATATAGATAACCAATGGCTGATGGTAAAGAAAAAAATCTATTGTAGCCACACAACACCAATGGTAAAGCAGCCTAGGGCCATTGAGTACTGGGGAAAGCAGCCTTTAAAACCTAAATGGCCCATGTGAGCCTCATCTAATCTAATAAAAGAGCAATATGCAAATTAACCATCACTCCGAGACACCAAAGCCACGCCCACCAGCCAATCAGAGTGGCTGTATGCAAATTAACCCAGCCAAGAAGGCAGCCAGCAGCAAAGGGGCTAGAGCAAACAGGAGGCTTCCATTGCACCAGGAGTAAACTGCCTGCCTAGGCCAGCTGGGCCTCTGCTCAAGGCAACAATGTTTCAATTATAGAAGCCACAGAGCTGAAGCAAACAGAAGTCTTCCTCGCCTGCCTGGGCCTGGGCTCAAGGCAACAAAGTTTCAATTATAGAAGATAAATAAACCCCAGAAACCTGATTCCAGCCAGACTTGCTGGGACCTTGGGTAAATGAGAGCTGTGGGCAGCCTGAAAATGGCCCACAACCCCTCACCCAGGCTGGCCAGGCACCCCAGTATAGACCCAAACCCTGAACAGGCTGTGGCAAGCCTGAAAACGGCCCTCAGCCCCTCGCCCAGGCTGGTCAGGAACCACAGTAGGGACCTGAACCCTGAACGGGCTGTGGGAAGCCTGAAAATGGCCCTCAGCCCCTCACCCAGGCTGGCCACACCCCCATGGGGTGAGGGTCCCAACTGGGGGACTTGGCCAGCCTGCAAACAGCCATCAGCCCCTCACCCAGGCTGGCGAAGCATGCCAGCAGGTGGACATCCCCTGAGGAATCCCAGACTGCGAGAGGGCACAGGCCAGGCTGAGGGATGCCCCCCCCCCCCGAGTGCACAAATTTTTGTGCACCAGGTCTCTAGTCATATTATAAATGAGTATGTTCTGTTTTAAAACTCCTACCTCTAAAGTATTTTAACAGCTTCCCAAGGAAAACTGATAGGTCAAAAGTAAGTTTTGTGCTTCATTCTCCATAATCCCTGACACATGTAGAAACTCAATAATGAATTTCTACTGAATGAACAATAAGCTAATTAATTAATGTCAGATAAGCTAGGTGTTAAACATAATAAATAATTCTTGCTTCAAGTGTCTACACAAAAACATCAGTATACTCATTAAAAATCTTATCTATTTGAATGTTTCCAAATATTGCTTTCTGCAGAGGTACAGTCACATTAAAAGGAGACTATCTTTATCCAGTGTAGAATAATCTCCTGTGTGCTGTTTATAAAGGAGGCTATTTAAATAAATGGAAGAAGGAAACTTCAAGCATATTAATAACAGCTATAAAAGTCCTTTGTGTGTTTTAAAGCAAGTCAATGTGTTATACCACACTATTCTTCCCCTTTGTTGGACCATGACAAGAAAGAATCCAAAGGCAGAGTAAAGAACTGGAAAGATCAGTTGAATGAAATAGATCCAAAGACACAGAAGTATGGAACAGACTGTTGAATCTCAGAGGGAAGGTGGGAGTGGGTGGGTGGGTGGATGGAGAGAGATCAACCAAAGAACTTGTATGCATATATGCATAACTTATGGATACAGACAATAGAATGGTGAAGGCATGGAGTGGGACACAGGGCAGGAACAAGCTATCAGGGGTCAATAGGAGAAGGAAGGGAACATCTGTTATACTTGTAACAATAAAGATTTAAAAATAAATAAAAATTTTAATAAAGAGCTGGGAAGATCAAATGAACACATTTCTCTGAAATGCAGTAAGTAGTTATTACTTTCTTGCTAAATGGTAACTAATATAAATGAAACCTCATAATGGAAGAAAAGTACAATAAAGAGATGAATTGAGGATAAGAATGACCTTTGTCAAAACTGGAATTTGTCTCCTAAAGAGTCAACTAAGAAGTATCTCGAAGGGGAGTGAGGAAACGAGATGTTGGGCAAAGTGTACAAAGTTTCAGTTACACAGGATGAATAAGTCCTGGAGGTCTAATGTGCAGCATGGGGACTACAGTTAACAATACTGTAGGGTATATTTGAAATGAGCTGGAGGGGTTGACCTTAAGTGTTCTCATCACACACAAAAAACTGTCACTACGTGAGATGATGGTTATGCTAATTAGCTTGATTGTGGTCACCATCTCACAATGTATATGTATATCAAATCCTCACATTGTCTACCTTAAAGATATACAATCTTGGTCAATTATACCTCAATAAAGCTAGAAAAATTAAACAAATAACAACAAAAAAGGAAAAACACAAAGAAATAGAAACCCTGAGATCCAGAAAAATCAATGTGCAAATAATAGGAGTTCCAAACCACTTCTGATTTCAGCCCTACACCAACTACACCCACACATTTCCCATCTCATTTAATGGCACTTTTCTCCTTCCTGTTAGGACAGAACATTAGAATCTTACCGAACTTCTCTCTTTCTCAAACCCCATAGGAATTCCTCAGCAAGTTCAATCCAATCTACCTTCAAAATTATTTAAGTTCCGAACCTGAACTCTTGTCAGCAGCTCTACTACTGTTACTATTACCCATTCACTATTATCTCTTGCCTGGGGATCCACAGTAGCCTGCTAACTGTCTCTCTCCTTGTACCTTTGCCAGTCTGTACTCTATCTCAATCCACCAACTAGTGTTATCTTTTTAAAATGAATTCGTGGTGATTGGTCTTTCAAAAGACTATCAGTCAAAGGAAAAACCTAGGATGTTACAGTGACCCATAAGACCCTCAATAATCTGGCAGCTGTTATTTCTCTAACCTCATCCCTGCCACTCTCTGCACCACATCCCATTTATGGCCTCTTAGATATTCTGTTATGGATTAAATTGTGCCCCCAGAAATTCCCATATTAAAGTCCTAATTTATAGACTGTGACCTTATCTGGAAATAGGGCCAATGCAGATGTTAAGATGAGGTCATACTGGTGACTTTATAAAATGGGGAAATTTGGACAAAGCGATCAGGGTGATGCACCTCCAAGACAAGGAATGCCAATGATCACCAGCAAACCACTGAAGCTAGGAGACAAGCCTGGAATGGATTTATTCACCCACAGCAAGGCAGCTCTGCTACACACCCCTAGAGTCCATGTGCTTGTATGGCTTGAGTTATGTTTAAAGATTTTTTAATTGTGTCTCCCTTTGGCACTTAAGCACTCTCCTCTTTTGCACAGACAAACATGTGCAATTATGTCCTATGTTGGGCATTCTGCTGTGAAACAATAAAAACAAGACACACAGAGAGAGAAAGCCTCACAGCCTCAGAAGGAATCAACCCTGCTGACACCTTGATCTCAGGTTTCTAGCCTCTGAACTGTGAGACAATAAATTTCTATTGTTTAAGCCATTGTTTGTGGGACTTTGTTATGGCAGCCTTAGGAAACCTATACATGTTCCTGAAACACTCCAGGCACAGTCCCAGCTGTGGGACTGTTATCCAGGTTGTTTCTTCTAGCTAGGATCTCCTGTAAGGCAAGAATGTAGAAAGAACTTCAACGAATCAGAGGTCTGACCTCCTTGCAGCTACTTGATCATTAGTTCATGCAGGTGTTATCATCAATGGCTGAGGTTTGCTGCAGCATCATGGAGACCAAGGAACTCCTTCACTCAACAAGAGGCCAGCTGCAGTGCCTCCTGCATTTCTAAATTACCATGCCAGCCTGATTACTTTTGGTCATCAAAGGAACCCTGCATCTTTAAACTGTGTTGGCAAATCTGTCAGACACATTACTGTCCTATTATGACACACTTACATTAATTCAGTCAAAGATATTATTCATTTCCTCAGAGTTAACATAGGATTATCACACATTATAGACTTAATCAAAAGTCTGGATAGAAATATATAAAGGTATAGTCTCCAAAGACAAGAGGAGAAACAGGAAAATCAGGAGGAAAAGATGAGCAATGAGTTAAATTTGAAAACAAAACTATCCTATATAATAAAAGGGTAGTATGCAAATAGATCAAATGGCAGAACAAGTGAACCACCAATCAAAGCGTAATATGCTAATGATATGCTAAGGCTCCTCAACCACTAGCTATGACGTGCACTGACCACCGGGGGCAGATGCTCAAACCGGTAGGTTAATTTGCTGCTGGGGTCCCGCTGATTGGGACTGGGTGAGGCAAGGCCAGACACACTCTGGAGCCCTCCTTTGGTTCCTCCCCAGTCCAATTGTGCACCGGTAGGTTCCTTCAGCCTGGCCTGCACCCTCTCACAATTGGGACCCCTCAGGAGATGTCAGAGAGCCAGTTTTAGCCCGATCCCGCAGTCACTTCCCTTGGAAGGGTGCCAAATGCAGGGCTCATGGCTAGCAAGCGCTGCTGTGGCAGCATGAGCCTCTCCTGATTGGGACTGATTGGGAGCAAGACCGCAGCAGGCACAGTGGGGCCAGGATGAGTGGGAGTGGCAGGTAGGAGCTGCAGGTGGTGCTGGACTGTAGGTTTTGGCCCGATCCCTGCAGGCCACCCAGAGGGACCCCACCTGTGCATGAACTCATGCACTGGGCTTCTAGTATAGACATATTTGAAGCTGAAATAATATAATTTTATAATCATTTTATTAAACTTTTAATCATTAAAAGTCTTAGATGTACATTAACATTTAAGAGTCAGTATTTTGGAAACTTGCACTACCTATTGTGCTATGGGGGGTAGTTATGTCTTCTAAGTATTTTTAATATGTTTTTATTTATTTCAGAGAGGAAGGGAGGGAGAGGGAGAGGGAGAGGAAGAGAGAGAGAGGGACAGGGAGAAGGAGATGTAGAGAGAGAGGGGGGAAGGCAGGAGGGAGGGGAGAGAGAGAGAGAGAGAGAGAGAGAGAGAGAGAGAGAGAGAGAGAAACATCAATGCTAATAGAGAATTATTGATTGGCTGCCTCCTGCAACAGGGAATCGAACCATGACCTCTTGGTTTATGGGTGGATGCTCAACTACTGAGCCACACTTTCTAAGTTGTTTTTTTTTAATGCCAGATAATCTTGAGTATCTAAAACCTTCTAAATCTTTTGAAATTTCTTTCTATTTATAAAGCTTACTGATTTCATATCACAATTTACAGAGGACTTTCTTACATATTAAACCAGTAAAGAATATTGTACAACCATAAAAGGGCCATTTCTTATTTTATAAAATTTAAAACTGCTATAACATTATATATACTATTTTATAAATAAATGTTAAATATTAGTATAATAATAAGGCTGTAATTCAGCTAGCTAATTTCAATATAACATATAATTTTTAAGGATTGAGCTTTATAATAACCACTCATTATTTAAATAATCACCTTAGATAATAATTGTGTATATTTTTTTAATATGATTGAGAGGAGTCTGGCAGTGCTTATTCAACTTAGCCATGAAAATACTTTCATTTAATATAAACTACTCTATGTTCTTTTACATTCCTTTGAATTAGCAGCAGTCATTTTTATCTGCTCCAAACAACAGGGATGAAATATGGATGAGGATAAACAGGCTGATGTTTTCCAATAATTTCCATCATTAAAGGTCCCAGGTACAGTACATACATCATGAGCCAAGGACAACTTCTTTTCTACTCCTCCAATTTGTTTTACAGTGTAACCTTGTCAGCGCCTGACAGTTTCACAATCTGAGTTTGTAACAGCATTGTCTGGGGGTTGCCTGCAAACTACATCATCATCACCCATGCACCACCCAATAATGTTGACCTGCTGATGAACTAATTCAAACAAGTCGGCAGGTAAGGATGTTTATATCCCCTCTGTCTTTCCCTTAAGTGGCTCTTTTGTTAAGTCTTGCCTGGAAAATGTAAACCAGAGAGACCAAAGCAAACAGCCTGCCTGCAGACGATGGGCATGTGCATAAGGAGAATGGTTAAGTATCATATTGATTTTTGCTTCTGGAATGGAAGAAAAGTTTCAGTCTCTGGAAGCGTTTGTTTCTAGAACTGAAGCAGTCACGTGTGCCATCATGGTATGCTGATTGGGGCCATCCGTCAGGGGGTTCTTCCCCACTGGAGGTGTGACGGGTTTTGCAATTATGGATTTTTGTCTATTTGGTTCAGTTCATGGATGGGGAGGCATGACAGTGAACCGGAAAGGAAAACGATGGTCCTGGTGACAGCCCTCGTTTGTATCCATATCTGAGTCATAAACATCCATAAATCATCAAAATACCAAGACCACCAAGCTGATGAATTTAACCTTAAAGCAGCAACCTCCCCGGAGCTACTGTGGATGATTAACTAGTAAGAACATGAAATAGTCATCTATGAGAGAGAAGGAAAATAGAGACCAAATGGAGAATTAGCACCATGTAGGAAAGAAAATAAGGCAACATAGAGGAGACAAAAACCTAAATGTTCTCTTTTTCCTACAATTTAGAACATATTACTAAAGGCCTAATAATCTTCACGGTAAATTGCTTTTGAAAACTCCCAATATTAATAACAAAACAGTGAAACTGGACTGTGCCTAACAGTTTACAGGAAACTTTTCACATTCTATGGCACTAGATAATATTTTAAGGTACATAAGGCTATTCTATAACATGAAAAAAATATATAATAAGCAAATTTAGAGACAAATTTAAAACTAGTTTAGTAAAATGCTAGTGAGGCTACCTTACAGATGTAACTATTCCTAAAGGTTTCTCTTATTCTTATATAAAGTAATTTAAAGTATTTAACAAATTATTTAGCACTTAACACTTAAACATGCAGGTAGAAATATAGAAGAACACCAATGTCCACAGTGGGACAGGATATAAAGTCAGAAAATAAGTAAATATAGTTCAATTTTAAAGAATCTAGAACTATAATTTTCAAGGGCCCAAAATTCCATAGACCAAAATTAGACAGATTATCCCAGACAATCACAGGAGCACTGACTGGTTACATGGCACGAGGTACCAACCACAACAGGTTTCCAATGAACAGATATTACCCAGAAACAAGGGATGAGTGGTGAGCTGAGCTACATGTGCTCAGGTCCTCTTTCCAAAACTACCCGTCAGAATTCATCCCTTCATCTCTCACTAGGAAGTAGCAGGAGCAGAGCTCAGGAGTTTCAAACTAAAGAAAAACCTGCCATTTAGAAAGAAATCTCTAAAGTCACTAAAAAATATAAAATAAATTTCCCATACCTAAACAAGGTACACACAGGAAAATGGTGTTAGGGCAGACTGAGTACCTTCAGTATCAGGGATTCATCATGTAAAATATGAACAGTCATGATTTTGAGTATAGAGTATGTAGTTCTTATGTTAGTTCATTTAGCTTTATCCTGCACATGTACAAATGTCTCAGAACACTTAGCTGAAAATACAATGCCCTTTTCCTCAAAGAATCCATGGGTCAGGGTAGGAAATGGATAACAAATACATCGTGTGCCACATAGAAACACCGTCTAGTTTTGTTTTGTTTTTTAAATATATTTTATTGGTTTTTTTACAGAGAGGAAGGGAGAAGGATAGAGAATTAGAAACATCGATGAGAGGGAAACATCGATCAGCTAGCTGCCTCCTGCTGGAGATGTGCCCGCAACCAAGGTACATGCCCTTGACCGGAATCGAACCTAGTCCGCAGGCCAATGCTCTATCCACTGAGCCAAACCGGCTAAGGCAACACCGTCTAGTTTTATGTGTGTATGATAGTAGTAGTGTACACACAACACAAACCTAACTAGCACATCAACAGAGCTCAGTGTCAGTAATCAGGTAGGATAGGGAATGCGGTGCTCAAACCTGCCTGGAGAGATCGGGGAGATTGCCCGGAGGTGGAGGTGAGCTAAAGAATGAGTATGGTATCACCAGCTGCAACAACAGTAAGGAAGCACCATTCATGGAGTAGGAATAATGTTGATATAGACACACATTGGGTGCGACAGACTGGTGTGGACAGTGAACTGGAGGAGAATGACATGGATGCAGGAGGAACACCAACAAGGGGCTGATTAAGATAGTTCAAACCTGGGGGCTATAAAGGTTTGCAGTGGGAGGTAGCAGCACAACTGTGGTAATGGATGAGAACTACATTATAAAGAAAGGATTCACAAGCTAAAGAAAGGAGAAAGTTAAAGAAACAAGAGGAATGAAAAGAACATATGTCAAGCCTGGATGATGATGATGGTAAGTAGGCTTTCTACATAAAATTTATTTTATATACATGGCTGGAGGGAAATGGCTTGAAATAAAAACTGGTAAGTCATCCTTTTGCATAAAGACTTGTGAAGAACAGACAGGTGAACACCAAGGTTCAGAGGAGTTAAATAGCGTGTCAGCAACTAGGATATACAAATCAGATTCGATAGTTGCTTACACTTATAGGAATTCAATAGCAGGTCATCCTCATGAATATCATAGGTTCTCTATAGTAGGTCAAAAGTCCTCTCATTTGTTAAGCGGGGGCTGGCAGAAAAGGTCACCCCATTCGCACCCTTGATGGCTCTTAGGATTACTTTTCCCTGCTATCAGCCAAAGGAGGGAAACTGTTTTTTAAATCCATGTCTGGAATCCACACATTCTCCATGTCCATCACTTTCCCTGCTCTGGCAATAGAGGTCCTGCCACCATCAGTTCAATGCCAGTGTAATTCAAAGAGATTTTAAGGTACATATTATATTCTCTAGAAATAAATCTCTGACTCATTCTTATATTCCTCAGCTGGCTTGGCTGATGTACAAAGTCTTTAACCTTTCCCCTCATAATCATGCACGTTATTATTTCATTTTGATACCAACTCTGGCCCTCCGAGTACCTTTTTCTTCCTGATCTATTTATGCTACCTCTCAGCCTAGCTTTTTATATGTTTCCTTTTTTTTGGAACTCATAAGTGCTTCTTGGAATAAGAAAGTCTTTTGACTTCTAGACATAGTTTTTGTCTCTAGGGTCATCCCCCTCTCACCCACCAACTAAGGTGATGCCCTAATGGTACCTTCTAGAATCTTTTTTTTTTTTTTCTTGGCTATACTTTATCTTTTTCATAAGTTCTGTCCAGGACTGTCAGTTTTGCTTCCTTAGATCTGGACATGTAACCTGAGTTTCTTTGACCTTGGTCACAAGGCCTCCTAAAGACTATCTATAACCTCAACATTTCAGGTCAGAATATCCAGGATTCTTCTATTTGGAAGAACACATAAGCAACTGGAAACAGCAGTTGCCTATGAGAAGAGAACGAGGGACTAGGGAGGAAACAATGAAAGGTAGATTTACTGACTATAATTTGTCTGGTTTCTTTTTAAATTTTTTACCAAGCAAACAAGTAAATTAATTATTTAAATCTAAAGAACCTATATGGAATCTTTATAGCTGATTCTGCTCCCCTCTGCCATTTTCTTTCTCCCCCCCTCCAAAAAAAATTTTTTTTCTTATTAATAAAAGGGTTTTCACATATACCAAATCCAATTTCCAAACTCCATCATAGGAAAGACGAAATTGATGTTGATTGAGCCTATGTAATGTTCTAAACACTTTATTGCCTCATTAATCCTAATAGAGACCCCAAGATCACAGTTTTCTAAGGCAGGTATTACTTTACAGGGAAGGAACCAAGCTCAGAGAGGTCTAGTCTTTGCCCCAAAAGAGATACCAAGAACTAGAAATGGCAATGGAACCCATAGTGCGTGGCTTCTAAGTTCCTATTTTGTTTTGTTTTGTTTTGCTTTGCTTTCCCCACCTGTCCCAATATCTACAGTATTCAACTCAATGCTCACATGCTACACTGTTCTTTGGTACCTCGCCACCTCTTAAGAAGAGAGACATTTTGCCACAGATATCAGTATTTTTTTTCTTTTATGCAGCACTTCTCTTAGTGGAAACATCATTCATTCACTTTCTCTAAACCAGGATTTCTCTAGCTCATTAATACTGACATTTGGGGCCAGACAAGTCTTTGTTGGGGGAAAGGAGGGTGCCAGCCTGTGCAATGTAGAATGTGTTAGCAGCTTCCCTGGCCTCTACCCATGAGATGCCACAAGAATACTGTTGCACTCTTATCTCAAGTGGTGACAACCAAAAGTGTCTCCAGGCATTGCCAATTGTACCCTCAATAGCAAAGGCACCCCAAATTAAGGACCACTGCTCTAAACAAATGTTAAAATTAAAAGTTGACCCACATCCAACCACTGAGGAAAGAGTGACTTAGAGAAGATGAGTATCTTGCTCCACATCTGAAATGGTGACGTACTGGTGTGGAATTCGAACTCAGATATAACCAACTCCAAGCCCATGCTCCTCCTGCTGATCATAGTCTGAGGCAGTACAGTGCTCTCTCAGAAAGCTTCTTATCCTCACTGTATAGAAAAACCATGTTTAGCAGTAACATGGCTAGAAAAAAATGTTAGAAGAAAATGTTGTATAACCGACATATCACTCAATGTGAAACAAAAACACTTGTGTGAGAAATTTCTCTCTATTCTTTGTTTTCTGGATTTTTATTTTATCATTTCTGAGATATCTTATGTCACGTCTCAAGTTTTAATACACAAACTTTATTTTTTATGTGATCTCTTCCTTCTGGACTGCATTTACCACCAGAAATCTGAGAGCTGGTTAATAAAACCAGGTGCTCTGGCAGGACCAGCATCCATCCATGCTTCTTGGAAAGAAATTATTAATTCTTTCTTTTCAGGACATAATGAAAGACAAGCATCAAGTTGACAATTACAAAGAGTGGTCTACCTTTTCCCTTCAGTGACATGCTGAATTGGCAGAAGCTGGGAGATGCAATGGAAACATGAGTCTTCTCCAAATTGATACTTAATATGCTCATCCCAGGAAACAAAACTGAGGGCAATGACTCTGGAGCAGGTTCTGCCTAGAGATAACTGTTCCCTTCAGCTGCTCCTTATATTGGCAGCCACTCCCTATGGCTCCTACCAGCTGCTTGAGACAGCAGCTTCTGAGTCTCCAGTGCCTCAGATCATCCAGAGAAATTCTCCTGTGACTGAAGAGTGAGGATTCTCACATTTCCACTAAAGACAGCACCTAAATACCTCTGCTGGGACCTCCGGGGATCAAGAAAAAGGATGTAAAATGTTTCAAAACCCTCTAGACTACACATAGCAGCTAGCCTCTGTAACACATATAACTGCCTCCTCAGCTTCCTTCATCTCTGCACAGATTTCATTCAGTGGAAGAAGAGCTCTCATGCGGCCCTTTACTGCTCAGTGTGGCATTTAGAGCATCAGCTCTCCTAGTTCTAGCTCTGTCTGACCTCAGGTTTCTAACAGACTTACCAAGAACCCCCACTTTTCTTTAGCTATCCTCTCATCAAGCACGATAATAGCCCACGTGCAAAGCAAGCCATAAGAGCATCCTGGCTAACCCACGCTTTGTCAAGGAATAAAATTAAACTCTTACATGTACAGAGAAGAATCAAAAGTTGGCAGCAACTAGCTCCACCTTTCCAGATTGAAATCCTCGCTTAGATAAAGCAAACTGTCCATGTGAGAGCAGTTGAACATAATAGAGAAGCTCTGGCAAGATCCCAAGTAACTAAAGCACCACCTTGCAGTAAAGTCAATGAAGTCAAACTCTGGCACATAACCCTAAGACAAGACAAAACCTATAAGTAGTCTAATCCTTTGTTTTTGCAGAACATGTAAGAGTGGGGTGAAGAAATGTGAGTATCTTGAAGACTCAGAGAGAAAACACAAAACTAAGCCCAAGTATCTATGGCAAGTTGACTCAAATCCTTTTTGAAAGTGAATGCAAGTAAGTAATGCATAGGAAATATGGTCTTATATTATAATAGTCAAATATTATGATAACTATGCATGGTACCAGTTGGGGTAATGAAAATATAAAGGGGAACACTACATGAAGTACATGACTGTCTAACCACTAAACATACACCCAAAACCAATCTAATCTAATAAAAGAGTAATATGCAAATTAACCATCACTCCAAGACACCTAAGCCATGTGCAACCAGCCAAGCCATGCCCATAAGCCAATCAGAGTGACTGTATGCAAATTAACCCAGCCAAGATGGCGGCCAGCAGCCACAGAGCTGGAACAAGCAGGAGGCTTGCCTCAGCGATGCAAGAAGTTAAGGTTCCTGTCTGCCTAGGCCAGCTGTGGCAACAAAGTTTCCACAACAAAATTTCAATTATAGAAGATAAATAAACCCCAGAGATCTGCTTCCAGCCTTGGGCTCAAGGAAGCGCTGGGAGCTTGGGTTATCAGGGGCAATCCGACCAGGGCTCTGGTTAAAGCAACAAAGTTTCAACTTTAGAAGTTAAATAAATTCCAGCCAGCCTTGCTGCAAACAGCCCTCAGACCCTCACCCAGGCTGGCCACACCCCCATGGAGTGAGGGTCCCCACTGAGGGGCTTGTCCAGCCTGCAAACAGCTATCAGCCCCTCACCCAGGCTGGCCAGGCACACCAGCAGGTGGACATCCCCAGAGGGATCCCAAACACTGAGAGGACACAGGCTGGGCTGAGGAACTCCCCACCCCCGAGTACACAAATTTTTGTGCATTGGGCCCCTAGTATATAATTTTAAAAAATTGTTTATGCAAATGTGAAATAAATTCTTAAATAAATCACATTGGGAAAAACAGTACCAAATTCCTCAAAATGCTAACCAGTTACCATATGATCCAAAAAGTCCATTCCTTATATTCCAAGAAATCAGAAACACCAATCAGAAAGAATACATGTGTCCTTATGTTCATAACAGCACAATTTACAATTTACAATAGCTAAAATTTGGAAGCAGCCTAAGTTCCCATCAGCAGATGAGTGGATTAAAAACCTGTGGTACATTTACACAATGGAATACTAAACTGCTATAAAAAAGAAACAACTCTTACCATTTGCAACAGCATGGATGGACCTAGAGAACATTATGTTAAGTCAGTCAGAGAAAGGTAAGTATCACATGATCACACTCATTTTTGGAATATAATGAGCAACATAAAATGATGAACAAAAATAAATCCAGAGACAGAAGTATTGAACAGACCGTCAAACCTGAGGGAAGGCAGGGGAGGGTGGGTAGGAGTGGGGGTCACGTAAGAGATCAACCAAAGAACTTGTGCGCATATAAGCATAACCAATGGGCACAGACAATAGGGGGGTGAAGGCCTGGTTTGGGGGGCAGGGGAAGGCTGGGAGAAGCCAATGGGGGAAAAGAGGAACATATGTAATGCTTTACACAATAAAGAATTTTTTAAAAAAGATTTAAAAAATTCCATTCCTAAGTATATATCCAAGAGAGATGAAAACATACGTCCACACAAAAACTCTGTAAATGTTCATAGGGGCATAATTCAAAATAAATAAAAGTAGAAACAACCCAAATTTCCATCAACCAGTGAATGAGTACTAGTAAACCGAAAATAGAATTGCCATATGATAGAATACTATCCAATCACAAGAAGAAATGAAGTACTGATACATGCCACAACATAGATAAACCATGAAAAAGGCAAGTCACAAAAGAGTATATATATATATTGTATGATTGCATTTATATGAATAGAAAAATGCCTAGGACTGGGGATGGGCCCACATTGGGGGAAAGTGGAGTGACTATAATAGGTACAAGGTTCCTTTTTCAGGGTGATGAAAACGTTATAAAATTGATTGTGGTGATGGTTACATAACTCTATGACTATACTAAAAGAACACTGAATTATACAATTTAAGTAGGCAAATTAAATGATATGTAAATTATGTCTTAGTAAGGCTGTTAACAAATAAACAAAAGCAAAGCAAATGACTAGAAAGGCACACAACTCTCTTGAGTCCAGAAGCAAAAAGACAAACTCTGACACTTAGATTAGTCCCATCGGTTATTTTGGAGCAAATATCAAGAACAACCTTGACACATAAAAGAACAAAAGCTCTGAATTCCTTTATCTTTGTCTGCTTTATAGATTTTGAAAGTATAAAAGAAAAAAGAGGAGTTTGTTCATGAACCTGTTGTATTTTCTTCATATTGAAAATGCATTTGATCTAAACAAGACATAAATAGTGTTCCTATATTTTAGATTAATGAAATGTTTATTTTTATTTAAATTCCTTTAGAATAACTATGCCATTAACAATTAGCAAACATGGTCTCATCTGCAGTAGTTAAAATTTTAAAAGTTCATGCCTTATATGACTTACATTTCGCAACACAGCATGCAATGTTGAGGTCAGAAAGGAAATGTCCTTTTAAGTACCCTTGGAAAGAACAGAAATATGGTGAAATTAGTAGTGTAGTTTAAAATTATTTGTGTAGTTTAAAAATATATATGAACTTATAATGCACTAGAGACCTGGTGCACGAAATTCATGCATGGGTAGGATTCCTAGGCCTAGCTGGTGATCAGGGCCAATAAAGGCCTTCCAGCTGCTGGCCTAGGCCAGCCTTCATTCTGCACCACTCCATGGTGGCCAGCGCACATCCCAACAAGCAACTGAACTCCTGGTCTCCCAGTTGAACTCCCAAGGGGACAATCTGCATATTAGGCTTTTAAATAGATAGATATTAGATTCTCTCATTTTGAAGTATATTGTTAAAGATAAATAATCCCTCTATTTAAGCCTATAGACCTATTATTGAAATCAATTTTAAATAGATCCACTTATAATCAATTCCCTATAGTACATGGAAATATATAAAGGTATTTTCAATAAACTTAATAAATCCCTATAAAAAGTCCACTTGAACATATGTAACAAGCATAATTATGAGCTTGCAAGTGTCCCTTTCTACAGGACATATGAGAATATTTTTGCAATCTTAGACTATATATTAAAAGAATAGTTATAGTCCTGACTCGTTTGGCTCAGTGGATAGAGTGTCAGCCTGCGGACTGCAAGGTCCCAGGTTCGATTCCAGTCAAGGGCATGTACCTTGGTTGCGGGCACATCCCCAGTGTGGGGTGTACAGGAGGCAACTGATCGATGTTTCTCTCTCATTGATGTTTCTAACTCTCTATCCTTCTCCCTTCCTCTCTGTAAAAAATCAATAAAATGTATTTTTTTAAAAAAAGAATAGTTATAAACTTAAAAATTGAGAAACTGGACTTTACAAAAAATGGAAATTCAAAGGACATTAATAACATGAATATACAAGCAACTAACCAGAAAAAAAATCTATAATACACATATCTGACAGACAACTTGAATCCAGAAAACATGAGTAGTTCCTACAACTTGAAAAATAAGAAGAACAAACAACTGAAGTTTTTCTAAATGAGACACTTCACTAAAGAAGATATTCACAAGGCCAAACATGAAATGTTATTCAACAAAACCAGTTATCAGAGAAATTCACATTAAAATCACCATGAGATACGAATTCATACACATTAGAATGGCTGAATTCAAAGAACTGACAATAGCAAATGTTAACAAGGATATGGAGCAACTAACTGGAACTCTCACATATTACTAAGTATAACAAGATGCAACCCCCTGGGGAAATTTTTGATAGTTTCTTTTGAACAGCAACCTATCCTATAATCTAGTAATTCCACTTCTAGGTTTCTACTCAAGAGAAATAAACACATATGCCTGCAAAAATATTTTACAAATATTTAAGTCAACTTTATTCATAATTACCAAAAAAGTAGCCCAAAATGTTCATTTCTATGGTCTGAATATCTGTGTTTCCCCAAAAATTTATATGTTGACACCTAAACCTTTAAGATGATGGTATTAGGAGGTACAGTCACCTTTGGCAGGTAATTAGGCAAACCCTCAGGAATAGAATTAGTGCCTTTATAAAAGCAACCTAAGAAAGCTCCCTTGCTCCTTCTGCAATGTGATGATAAAATAAGGAGCCAGCAATCTGCAACTCAGAAGACAGCTTTCACCAGAATCTGACCATCCACTGTCATCTTGGAATTCCAGCCTCCAGGAATGTGAGCAATAAATGTCTCCTTTTTATAAGCCACCTGTTTAGATATGCTGTGATAGCAGCCCAAATGAACTAAGACATCCATCAAAAGAGAATGGATAAACAGTCTTACACTTTTGCATCTCTTGCCACTATGTGATACGAATTCCTCAGTATCATCTTTCAATTTACTAATTTTCTCTCTGAGTGCCACCATCAATTTATCCAGTTGAGTGCATCTATTTTACATTAGTGATTATATTATTTATTTCTAGAATTCCTAACTTGTTCTCTGATATATTCATTTCTTCTTATTTTAGTTCTGTTCCTTCTTTCATAATTGTTCTCTTATGGATGCTAACCCTCAACTTTTCATACTTCTGAGCTTTTTCAGTCATTAGCAAATGTATCTCTTTCGTTTTCATTTCCTTGGTGTTGATTTTGTGGGCTATTTTCCTCAATACTCCCTTTTCTGATATGTTTTAGTAAACTGACACACAGGCTCACTAGAGAATGTGTTTCTCTTTACCTGCCTCTTTCTCTTCCTCACTTCTACGTGCTTCCTTATCTTTAGCAAATCCCTCCCTGCAGCCCCCAACCCAGTACCATGCCTTACATTTGCAGGTGGGCCTTCTACCCCATGGAATGGGACAGATACTACAGAGCCAGCTGGCAGCTTAGATGTGGTAGGAAGCCTTTCTTAATCACTTCTTTCTCCCTTTGTAGGTGCGGAGTTTTATATAATCCATAGACCAAAAAGCTGTTGCAGTATTTTTTTCAGCTTCCTCTTCTGAAGAGTGAAACCTCATCCCAGGAAGTACAGTCACCTTTGGCAGGTAATTAGGCAAGCTCTCATGAATCGGATTAGTTCAGTAATTAAAATCAACTTTAAATACATCAGTACTAACTGATCTAAACAAGACACAAATAGTGTTCCATAATGTCTTAAATTAATGAAATGTTTGTTTTTAAGAAAGATCAAGTACTGCCCTGGCTGGTTTGGCTCTGTGGGTAGAGCGTCGGCCTGTGGACTCAAGGGTCCCAGGTTTGATTCCGGTCAAGGGCATGTACCTTGGTTGTGGGCACATCCCCAGTAGGGAGTGTGCAGGAGGCAGCTGATAGATGTTTTTCTCCCATCGATGTTTCTAACCCTCTATCACTCCCCTTTCCTCTCTGTAAAAAATCAATAAAAATATATTTAAAAAAAAAAAAGATCAGTTCTAAATCTTAGCAGTCTTTAGCCTAAATACTGCTTTGTTTTATTTTTCTTTTAATGATCTATGGAAATGTCTTCCTAATTTAAATACACCTATATATTTTAAAATTTTATGTTATATGTCAATTTTCTGGTTTTGGAGCAGGTCAATATAAAAAGTGATTGAGTTTATGCATTAGAAGGTCACTCCTGGCTTTTGCTATTACAGATTAAGTAGGTAACTCATTTGACAATCTGTCAACACAGGAACTCTTTTGTAGTGCCTATTATAGGGTCTGGCTTAAATTAGATCCTTTTGAAACATTTCAGGAAATAATAAATAAATGAGCAAATGAACAGATTGTTACAGTTAGAGCCAAGTTTGTTTGTTTGTTTTTAAATATATATTTACTAGAGGCCTGGTGCATGAAATTAGTGCACTTGGAGTGGTGAGGGGTCCCTCAGCCCAGCCTACACCCTCTCACAAGCTAGGAGTCCTCAAGGAATGTCTGACTAATGGCTTAGGCCCACTCCCCATCTAAGCCATCAGTCAGACATCCTTAGAGCTGCCATGGAGGCGGGAGAGACTCCCACCACCACAGCTGTGCTCTCCCAGCTTCTGGCTGAGAGGTGCACCCCTGTGGGAGCACAATGACCACCAGCTCCTTCTTTGAGCGTCTGCCCCCTGCTGGTCAATGCACATCATAGCAACCAGTTTTTCTGCCATGTGGTCTATTTGCATATTACCCTTTTATTGTATAGGATTGATTTCAGAGAGGAAGGAGGATAGAAAGATAGAAATATCAATTATGAGAGAGAATCATTGCTTGGCTGCCTCCTGCATGTCCCACAATGGGGATGAAGCCCACAACCTGTGCATATGCCCTGACCAGGAATTAAACCATGACCTCCTGGTTCATAGATGGATGCCCAACCACTGAGTCATGCCAGCCAGGCTACAGCCAACTTTTGAGATGAAATGGTTGGCCTGTAAGCCTTTTTAAGAGATAATCATCACCATCAAAGAAATTTGGCACATATTGAACCGACACAATTAGTATGGGTCCTTGTTTACTTCCCATGAGAAAATTCAAACTTACCACAATAAATAAGATCCATCATAATAAAGCCCTGCTCCTTTCCAACATTACCTTCCCACAACACATTCATATGCATCAATTCATCAGTCTGCCGTGTTTCTATAAAAGTCATTTCTTCTGCTTACAGAATCATTCCCTTGTCAACCTGGAAAATTCTTCAACATCATTTACCAATGAATTCCTATTAAGTCATTGCCAGAGACAGTAAGGGTACTGCTCAGCACTGCTGCTTTGAGTTTCTCTAGGTCCACATATTCTAAATTCTCCCATTTGACACGCCAAGCACAGGGCAGGTTCTTTCTCAAACTCTGCCCACTGTACTAACTGATGACAACTTAGTCCAAGTTCCTCCTTTATCCTCTGCTCACTAGTAACAGGTGTGGGGTCTGAGCCCCTCTGCCTGGGGCTGGACCTCCTTGGATGCCGGGTCTTAGACGGAGAAGCCATGACAGGTTGTGGGTGTATAGGAATGACTTTTTATTGCAGAAGCCAGTGCCACAGCAGTCCTATACAGGCAAAACAGTCCTTCACAGCAAAATCCACACAGGCAGGCAGCCGTACACAGGCTGGTGAACAGATACATCTTTCCCATCAAAGTAGCATCAGTCTCTGTACCTACAGCTACTATCTGAGCAGCCACACGCTGCCTCCTAGACTCACCACCTCACATCATAGTGGTACCTAAGCTCTATGGCTCAGCAACTTCTCCTGTCTCCCTTGCACAGCACACTGGCTAGTCTCTGTAGCCTCACATGGTAACTACCTCCTAACTTCTCTCTCAGCACCCTGGCTAGTTAACATGGTGGCTATATCTGAGCTGTCTATGAGCTCTTAGCTTTACAACGTAGCAGTACCAGCTCTCAGCTCTGTCTGAGCTCTCCTCTCTCCTGTGCACATAGGAGCTACATTCTCTGTACCTAGTGCCTCTGCTTCTTTTGAGCTCTCTCTAGCCTCTCTCTGCCCCACACACTGGCCTTAATAATATACTTTTAATACTACTTACACAAAAGAGGCTAGTTGCCAACAGTGACATCAATCATATTGGCTATAGAAAGGCACACTATAGTGTGTGTCCTTGCACCTGCTTATGGTATCTTGGCCTTGTACATCCCATTAGGCTCATGCTCAGAGCAGCCTTGGCCATTCTGGTGTATTGACAACTAGGCCACTGTGCTCCCATCGGCCTTGACTATCCAGTGACCATGGCATGGTTCCCACAGTCATCTCTCAGCATTCTTTTCATTCCAACCTGCAAGCCTGAGCACCATTTAATATACTTTCCTCTGCAGACCCAAGCACTACATGTGTTTTCCATTGTAACTAACTCTATAATCATTTGCATGTGTCTCTTCCCTATTGGTAGAGAGTTATTGAGTTCAGAGATCAGATATCATTCATTTTAGCATTTGCAGAACCTGGCAAGGGGCATGAAATACAATAGATGCTTAACAAATATCTGATGACTATTCAATAAACAAAATAATGGTGCTTTGTTTGAGATACCCAGTATTTGAATAGATGCCTAAATCTATTTCAATTTTTTTTTTAACTTGAAATAAATTTTATACAATTCTTGCTTTCCAATGCATTAAAGTGGTAGAACTAGGTTCCTTGGGAAACCTTTTTGTTATACTATTTGGCAAGTGCCTTTGATTGTCAGTCACTTGCCAGGCTAGCTCAAGATCTTCTCTCTGAGCTTCTAAATCATTGTATAAGGACAAATCCCTGGTGACAAATGAGGTTGCAGTATATCATTACAATACATTTACCACCTGGGGACAGGGAATTGCAGAGTGTAGAGGCCAGCACATATGCAGAAATCTTGAAATTCTGACATGTAGTTTTACAGACTAAAGCATGACTGCTTGTCCAATCTCATTTATTTTAAGATTTTGATCAATAAATAATGGCACTGGACACAAAAACGCTTTCCAAACTTCTATGAAGTCATTAAATAGCCTATTAGGTAAAGCGAAAACATTGTAAGATTTTATATAAAACTCAGGTGCCAACAGGCAGTCAAGAATGTATGTGAGGAGCTTTAAAATATATTGACTACCCTTCTCACTCTCAGGCATTAACCTGTCATCAAAGTCTTCACTGAAGCATTCTTCAAGCAGCATCCCATGTGCAATTGCTCATCATGAGTATCTTTACACTGTCTAAACTCAATTTGTTCCCTTTTTAACAACATTCAAGCCTCATCTACATATATAAAGAGCCAGGGTCCATAAGGACCACAGGCTCACACTACAAGTCAGTATTGAGTTGCCATGGCGACCCAGCACTGACTGCCAAGAGAGCTGTGGATCAGGCCCAGAGAGAGGCCTGCAGAGAGAAAGGCAGGTCTGATCTGCAGCCTCTGTTGCAGCTGTTGATCAGCCATTGCCTCTCTCTTTCTCTCCCAGCTTCACCAAAAGCCCTGTCTCTGTTTCTCTCCAGGCCTCAGGGGGGCTCTTTGATCAGGTCCAGAGATAGGCCCAGAGATGCTGACTGGTATAGAAACTGACCAATCAGAACCAAATTTGGGTGAAGTGCCAGGAGCCAATGGTTGCCTAGGAGGCAGAGCTTTTGACGCTGACTGGCATAGAAACCAACCAATCATAACCTAATCTCAGTGAAGTGCCAGGAGCCAATGGCTGCCTAGGAGGTGGAGCTTTTGACACTGACTGGCATAGAAACTGACTAATCAGAACCTAATCTAAAACTGCTCTGGCAGTATAGTGCATATGGCTGGCTATCTGTCCAGATATAGGGATTATGTGTTTTTGTCTGCCAAGAGCATCTCCTCCTTCTGAAAAAGGCATCCCCCCGCCCCTCACATTTAAGCAATCCTATCCTATATAATCTATCTATACTAATAAAATAATAAAAGGGTAATATGCTAATTAGACTGGGTCAACCGGCCATCTTCTGGATGTCCGACTTCCTTCCAGACAAAGCCATCTTAGTGGGAGCTGAGGCAGAGGCCATTAGGGGTGATCAGGCCAGCAGGGGAGGGTAGTTGGGGATGAGATCAGGCCAGCAGGGGAGGACCATTGAGGATGAGATCAGGCTGGCCAGGGTAGGGCAGTTAGGGGCAATGAGGCAGGCAGAGGTAGTTAGGAGTGATCAGGCGGGGGGGGGGGGGGGGGGGGGGGGGGGGGGGGGGGGGGGGGGGGGGGGGGGCAGTTAGGGGCAAGATCAGGCTGGCAGGATAGGGCACTTAAGGGCAAGATCATTCCGGCAGGGGTGGGTAATTGGGGCAATTGGGCCAGCAGGGGAGCAGTTAGCATTGATCAGGCTGGCAGGGGAGTGGTTCGAGGGTGATCAGGATGGCAGGCAGATAAGCAGTTGGGAGCCAGCAGTCCCGGATTGTGAGAATGATGTCTGACTGCCGGTTTAGGCCTGACCCCTGTGGATCCCAGATTGGAGAGGGTGCAGGCTGGGCTGAGGGACACCTCCCTCCAGTGCATGAATTTTGTGCACTGGGCCTCTAGTTTTTTAAATAACTCACTGGATAGCAGTATAAAAGGTTCAGCTGATCAAGTGGTCTTTAATGAGAAGGTTATTAATTTGCCATTAAAACATGATTGTGCTAAATCTAAATCCAAAATAACCATATCATCTAAGAAAACTCAAACTACTGAGACTCTGAATTTTTTAAGTATTTATAAGTTGCCTTAAAAAAAAAAAAAAAGATTTGATTCTCACTCAGTGGTTCAAATGGAAACTACAAATATTTTGAAATGATAGTTAGGTTTCACATTTTAAAGATGCCAGTTTTCTGCATATTCTGATAATGATATTTCATTCTTTTCAGAGAAAGGGGATAAAGCCAAGATAAATAAAATTTGAAGAAGATGTGCCAACAAAATTTGTTTCTTTTTGATTCTGAAGGGATTAATTCAGTGAGCATAAACAGAATCTCTGTAGGATGTGTCTTCTTTAATTACTGATGGTTAACAACATAATATAAATAAATAAATTCTAAGTTCAAGTAGAATTATTCTAGTATAAAAGGAATGTCCTTTCTTTGCTGCAGCTTTTGCTGGTATACTGCATGTTAAATCGATCATCTCTCATTCATTTAAACTTGAACTCAGTGAGTTCTCCCATTCTACTGCAAGAGGTGTGAATTAAGATTTAAACCGACCGTCTCAGTATCCATTGCAATGCAGTCCTGCAAGAGATGAAACAAACATAACTTCTTCATAGTCTTTTAAGTGAAGGAAAAAGTCAAGGCTGTACTCTTGGGAAAAATACATAAAAGATTTTAAAAGTCGGGAAAAAATTTTTCAGAGAGGAAGGACTGAAATACTGCAAAAAGAAGAATTAAAAAAATTTGGGCATCTGTCATTCATGTCTCCTTGCAAAACAAAGAGATCAAACCCCTGATTTTCTTCATTCAGCTTCATCCCATTCACTTGCATATCATCCAGAGAACACACGGAGCAATTAAACCCTGGGCCGCTGCAGCCACAAAGGTTCCCATGGCCTAATGCTGGAAGCACCAGAAAGAAATGGCTTTAGCACAGTGGGTAGATTTTCGTCAGGTATTACTTAGTCTGAAAGCTGCTCTTTTCCTGCCAAAAAGCCACGGCTATCTATAACGACTTCTTGCTGCCAGTGCCAAGGAGAGGGGATGCAAAGCCAAGAGCAGACTTTTAAGAGACAGCAAAGCCTTATTGGGTCACTGGTGGTAAGACAGCATTTTCAGATGTGTACTGAAAGAGGATAAACCTTTGGTAACAAATTAGGAGCACAGGCAGTTAGAGCTATAAAAAATGTGAATGATAAACCTTCATAATAATTAACAGCAGGGTAATACATACAAGGATAATAAAAATATTCTTCTGTTGGGATAAATATCCTAACAGAAAAATGTAGAGCACAGAAGAGTAAATGTTATCAGATTCTGATGCTGGAATTACACAGCAAAGCCCTGTGCTTAGTGAGGTCCCTGTGCCCCACCGGGCAGGGCTGTAGGGAAACTATCCACCTTGACAATTTTTTGAGGGGTAGCCATGAACGAGTGACAATTACTGGCCTTCTCCCATTTTCCAATAAACCCATAACTTCCTGGATACATGCACAACGGGTAGAAGAGATATAACATGCACTAAAAATGGCTCCCACCAAATTTCTCACTCATACTGTTGTTAAAAAAAAATAATAATATCCACATAATGTTTACTGCATGTTTGGTTTAACACAGTCTTTTGTATTTTGTGTTGTTTTTTGGAAGGATAAGTTCTTTAAGACAACAAGGGATGGAACTCAGTGTGAACTCATGTTTAAAACAGACATCCAGCTGCAAAGTTGCCATGTCTATGAATTCCAAGTATCCGTCCTCACAATAGCAGGTAATAATAAAAACCTGCTGCCTACCTTTTGTATCTAAACCACAAAAATATTATATTGCTGCAGTGAGATGGCACTTCAGGTTATGGCTAGATTTTTCTGTATGTGTCTAGCACTGCCTAAAAACAAGTTAAGCATACTCAGAGGAGTTGAGCGACTGTTAGGTAAGTCTTTGTATTTATCTCGCTTTGGTCCTCTCTGTGGACACAGGCCTATTGTGGGCCTCATAAAGGGAGAATACAAATACTCTTTTATCAGGATAAATATCCTACTAGAAAAAGAGAGAACACAGAGGAGTAAGTAATATCACCTTCTGATGCTAGAATTTTACAGCAAAGCCCCATATGGATGCTCAGGCTCTTGGCTTACATGTGCTGGCCGGATACTCCTAATTAATTAAATGGAAGGGGCCTAGTAAATATTTGTCATATCTGGGATTAGATTAAGATGGGATATATGGTTGATGGCTGTGGTGAGGAAAGACAAGGTTTCAATCAAATTTCTCTCTAAAAGCATTTGAAGATAGGACTAACATCTATTTATGGGCCAAACTTTTTTACCTTAGGAAACTGGAAGTCCTTACTTTTGATGTATTGTTTTGTTTTTTAATGTTTTTATTGACTTTAAAGAGACAGAGGAAAGAAGGGGGAGAAAGATAGACATATCAATGAGAACCACTGAACAGCTGCCTCCTGCACACCCCCTCCTTCACACCCCCTACAGAGCATGAGCTTGCAACCCAACCATGTGCTCTGACCAGAAATCAAACTGGTGTCCTCTTGGTGCACGGGATGATACTCAACCAACTGAGCCACATTGGCCGGGGCCCTTTGTGATGTTTTTAAGACTCACGGTTTCACTTAAGGTATACCCAGCTTCGTTTGTAATGTTCCTTTTTATAACAGGAACATTAAATCAGTAATTGTCAAAAAGAGTGTGCTATGTTAATGATGTTACTACAGACTGCAAAATTCCTAATCAACACATGCATCCATTTTTTGCCATCAAAAGAACCTTACTTTTGTCTCCTTTGTTCTTTATCCAATGTTGTAATGTACTAAGCACTGTTCTAAGCACTTTACATATATTACCTCATTTAAATCTCACAACTCCTTAAATAGATTCTATCGTTATTCCTGTGTTATTGGTAGAAAACTGAGGTCTGAGAAAGGTAAGTGATCTGCCAAGATCACCAAGCCTGGCATTACAAAGCTTGGCTTCCAACCTAGGCAGCCCAGCTCTAAAATCCATGCCTTGATCACTCAACTTGCACGTCCTCTCTACAGTGACTCTTTAAATGACCATTAAATAAGGAGGAATTCTCAAAACCAGTAGCCTTTGCTACTCAATTTCTATTGTGAGAAAATCCTGCTTCTCTTCACAGGAAACATAAAACCACAGGAGAAATTTGTTCGCACAAAAGACATCCCAAGACAGGCTGAAAGGACACTGTAGAAGCCACCTTACTTTAGCCCAGCCCACTGAAGTCGTGTTGACTATAATTCCTGAGGCCTGGTGTCTCTCTCCCCAGCCTTTCATAACACCAGGATTTGTGGCTGTGAGTTAGAGTAGTGATCTCAGCCTGTGGCATTTATCCACCCCCCCCCCCGCACCCCCCATACACATTGGGAATATTTGGCAATATCTAGAAATATTTTTATTATCACAATGGGGTGGATCTACTGAATAGAGGCCAGGGACACTGCTGAACATCTTACCACACACAGGACAGTTCTCCAAAACAAGTCACTGTCTAAAAAGACCACAAGTATCTGTGGCAGTGGCAGCGTCTATCTTTGGTGTCATGGTTTCTCTGGATTGACTGTAGTATGCAGTACCGATCAAGTATATCTCACCTACTCCTTTCTCCCCGCCTATCTCATGTGCCTGCCTTTCTGTGGCTATTATGAGTGGTATGACTGGGGAGGTCTAAAGAACTTTGGAAACTCCTCAGGAAAAAGAAAGCAAGAAAGAATACTTCCATACACGGAGGCTGTCAAATTAATAGAAAAACAAATTCCATTTGCCCCTTGTCAGGAAAAATAAAAAGCACAGAGATTTAGCAGCCATCAAAGATGCACAATTGTCACTTTCAACTCGCAGGTCCTAAGAAAAGAAAAGTTACAGGAAATGCCTTTGACTCTGGGATAGTAGAGCAGTCACTGACAGGGAAGATATGAAAACAAACCATACCCACCTACTCAGAGAAGGCCACATAAAGAATGTTGCCTCTGTGGAAATAAGACTATTGGGTAAAAAAAAAGCCTTTCTGTAGAACACAACATGTAGAAATATCCTTGGTGACAAAAAAAGATTTTCCTCAGGATTTCCCATTTTTGATGCTGTTTTCAAGTATAAAAAGAGTCAGAGAAATGGAAGTAAATAAAAAAGAATTTCCGTGAAATGCTATGCAGCAACAAAATGCGATGGTGATTTGCATCCGTTTTCTGTACTGAAGCTACCTAATGGGCTACTATGTCACCAACTCACATTTGTGTGCAAAGGCATGAGTTCTCTGGAGCTAGTGTTGCAAATGAAGAAAAATGATACACACAGGAGAAGCCACATTTACGACCCCCTTAGGTTTATGATCTAACCAATGGTGCTATAAGCACCACCCTCAAAACACAACTCTAAATTCTGCTCTCCTTGTAGTATGCTAATTTCAAAAAGAAGGTAGATATTTCTGGGCTAGTGGATCAAAGGTCAATGCGACACTGAAAAACTATGCTAACCAACTTGTCACAAGGCAATTTTTCAGACTTCAGAAGTAGAAAATACAGGAAAATGAGTAAAAGAGACCAAAATGAAGATCAGGCTTTAAAAGATATAGCCTTCTTCACACAAAAATAAGAAAAAAACAGTCTTCTACAAAGAGGGATTTTATTATTAAAATGAGCAAAAGTAAAATGTTCAGGAATGTTCTCTTTAAAAAGCAAATACTTTCAGAGCTTGAAGAATACTTCTAGAAAGGCAAAAATGTTCAGAATGAGAAAGAAACATCTTTGTGATGGCTAATTTTGTGTCAACTTGGAGAGGCCATGGAACCCAGATGTTTCATTAGATACTAGTCTGGATGCTCCCATCTAGGTACTTTTTAAGTGAGATTAACATTTAAAGCTGTAGACTCTTGAGTAAAGAATATTGCCCTTCAGAATGTGGGTGAGCCTCATCCAATCAGTTGAAGGTCTTAAGAGAAAAGAGATGGACTCCCCTCAAGCGAGAGGAAACTCTGCCTGCACTTTGTCTTTGGACTTGAGCTGCAACATCAGCTTTACTCTGGGTCTCCAGGTCTGCCCACCTACCCTGCTGTTTTGGACCTGGCAGCCTCCATAATCACATGAGTCTCTTCCTTAAAATAATAAATCTCTCAAACTCTCTCTCTCTCCACACACACACACCTTATTGTTTCTATTTCTCTTGAGAACCTTGATTAATACAATAATGACCTCACTTTGACACCATTAAAAGAAAAACAAAGAATACAACGCCATATAAATTAAGAAATTCAAAGCATTTGTGGATTATCTATATGGTTCTTTTTCAAGTTTGTTAGATCTTTTTTACAATTCTCTGTTCCCTAAAGATGTTTTCAATCTTATCTGTTACTTAAACACGGTTGCTGAAAATTCCTTTTTTTTATTCCTTTAACCGCTCAATTTCTAATCATCTAATTAATTTAAAGAATTTGTTTCTTCTGTTTTTTTCCTGCAGGTTCCCACATGCGGTGTGCTTTGTTACTTGTGCGGTTAGTTTTTGTTTACAGTGAGCTACTCATTTTCCATGGAAAATTATTTGTGGGAATTCCTTGAAACTAGGAGGACTCCAGAGAGAATTTCTACAGCTTCTGGAGCAGCCCAGCTTTGAGGCGGCTGAGAATAAAGGGCTGACCGATGAATGCCCAGAGCAGAATGGGCTTATGAAGGCCAACGTGTCTTTTTCCTGCTGTTCCTGCTGCACTTCTTGCTGCTGGATGTTGCTGCATGGGACACGCTTTGTGTTTGGGGGACATCCTTCATGCCCGTCTTCCTCTGTGCAGTGCTGCTCAGTGCAGTGCAGGCCCAGGTCAGGGCTGCCTGCAGCATGATGTCAGTCTTCAGCACTTCTGCGTGGAACCACCTGCTACTTCATTTTGTGATTGGTCACTTGAAAGGGGCCCTTGTCAGTAAAACACACGAACTCCCTACACCTTGCCAAGCTCCACTGCTTCTGCAAAGACCCAGACACCAACATGTACCCCTTCTTCCTTTGCCTTGAGGAAGCACCCCTCTACGGAGCTTGGGAAACAGAAGAAAAGTACATGCCATACAACCACCCATACAGATATTTCTTCCAGATTTGGTCCCCGGCCCTGCTGCCTCTCTAGTTCCATTGGTATGTTTTCTATTCTTAATCCGGCAGAAGTAGGTGAACTTGGCCTGGATGGTCACATTCTACACCAGCGTCTTCCTCGCTTATGTGCCATCGTTGGGACGGAAAGGCTGCCTGGGCCTTTTCTTCATGGTCAGCTTCTTGAAAAGGAACGGGTTTGTGTGGGTGACACAGCTGAACCACGTCCCATGCACGCTGATCACGATGGGAACACTGCACCTGTGAACTGGCCTCAAAATAATTATCACAATGGGGTTCTGTGAAACGTGAGCTAAAAAAGCTAAAATTGGGCTTTTAATTTATACTATTAACTAAAGCGCTTTAATTATGCTTTAATGTATCTTTTGTGTGGTATTACTTGGCTTTGAATATTCTTTTCCCTTTCGCTTTTGGCCTCCTGATTTTTGAAATAAGAAATGTAATGAAAATAAGTAGCAGTAGATTAAAAGATAATTATAAAATAATTGAGTATTTCTAATATAAAAGCCCATAGCAACCTTGCTGCTGTTAGAAAGCTGAATATTTCCTTTATATTACACAAGTAGAAGCCAGAAATTATGGCTTAATGTAAATTGTAAGCGTATGTCATGGTAGCTTTGAAAACTTGACCAGAAAATAAAGCCAAAGTTAACAGTTAAGGAAAAACTCGTTTCCCTGGTGCGTCAGCCCTAGGTGGCCAAGAGACACTGCACTAACTATGAATCTAGTTTATAACTGGGTATTGAAAGGGGAATGGAGTTCTTGGAACTATTAGGAGTCTGGACGTGGCTGCATGGCTAAAAAGGAGGCATGGTATAATATATACATTTATGTATACCAGAATTTCACAATTTATCGAACATGAAACAATGAAAGCTAAGAGTCCCAAGTAATAACCAATGCATGACTGGCCTGGGGGAGGGGGAGGAGGGAGAGGGAGGAGAGAGGGGAAGACTATCACATCAGATAACACAGGTTCTGTTATCCATCTATCTATTTATTTTTGGTTAATTCTCACCCAAGAATGTTTTTCCATTGATTTTTTTTTTTAAGAGTAGAAGGGAGGTAGTGAGAGAGAGAGAAGAAGAAGAGAGAGGGCGAAACAGCAATGTGAAACACATGGATTGGTTGCCACCCGAATGCACTCCGACTGGGGCCCAATGTCAGGGAATGAACCTGAAATCCACGTATCTTCCCTTGCCTGGTGCACAGGCTGAGGCTCTACCACACCAGCCAGGGTTCTATTGCCATTTTAAGTGAAACTTTGTCATCCATCCAGTTATAATGGATAACTTTATAGATCTTAGAATCCATTGTGATTATTAATATGCTTTTAGGTAGTTTTGACAAAACTGTCAATAAATAAGATGAGAAGAACTCGAACTCTTAGACTTAAAGTGACAAAATGAAAATTTACACAGTTAATAGACAGCAGATTTCCTCACATATCATTGCTACTCAGAGCATTTTTTCTTCCTTTTTTCTCTATACAGAGATCACTACTGTGCCCACAGGCTAAAATAGAGAAGTGGGCTATGGATGAAATGAATTAATGTTCAAATCCCCTTAGAGTACTCTGAAGATCCTGTAATATATGTCAACAGAACACAGTAAAGAAGCGTTCTCACTGCTGTGATTGGACAAAGGTCGTTAAATATCCACTGTGCCCCAGCCACAGCAGATAATGTGTGTCAGTTGTACACAGGACTTTATTTCTTATGCAGCAATGTTCACTGCATCGTCTCACGTAACCCAAAAGCAAGACTGTCATATAGAACAGGAAGTTGTTGCCCACTTCGTCGCACTTACAGTGGTGACATTGAGAAAGTCAAGCTAATTACACTTAAACTTAAAATTCTCCTGACTCCCAGTTTAGCTCTCTGGTCACTGCAGAAACAAGAAAGAGTCTGCACTTGAAGCGTTAATAATCTAGGAGTTAAGTATCTGGTTTATGTTGAGGGAGAATCACCCCCCATTAAAGTGACTTCATTTTAAACTTGAAAGCGTCAGCATTCCTATGGAACAGACCATTGTCTCCCCACAACTGGTGAAGAAATCCCTCTGTATTCCATAAGTGGTCATTATTATGCAAAGGCTTTAAAAAATACAAACTAAAGCCTTAACAGTAACTTACAACCAGCCTATTTATAGGAATAAATTCTATCTCAAAGGGTTTTTCGTGCTTATGTTTTATTTCGTGGTTTTGGCAATTTCTGAACCAAAGTAATTATTGGTTTTGTTACTTATAGTTGTAAAAGTTCTTTTGGTCCTGGCCAGGTGGAGTGTCATCCAGATATGCCAAGGGTGTAGGTTCAATCCAAGCAGGGCACATTCAAGAAGTAATCAATGAACGCATGAACATGTGAAACAACAAATCAGTGTCTCTCTCCCTCCTCTCTCTCTCTCCACCCTCATCCCCTCTCTCTCTTTAAATCAATAAATTAAAAATAAATTTAAAAAA
>PVJC01010703.1:8962-43254 GCA_004026665.1 Murina feae | reverse complement strand
CAAGCCTTGATGGTGTGCCTGGGGACAGGCCCCCAGCAGGTAGACACACACAGGAGGACTGCTCCGAGCCTCAGATGCGGCTGGGGGCAGGTCTCCAGTGGTGACACACACACACACATACACACACAAGGCGCCTGGCAGACTGGGGCCATCATTGGACATCCACTGAGGGGTCCCAGACTGTGAGAGGGCACAGGCCGGGCTGAGGGACTCCCTCCACCCCGAGTGCACAAATTTTTGTGCACCGGGCCCCTAGTTGTTTTTAATAAAAAGCATTTATCTGAGGAAGTAATTTTCTAGTTAACTTACAGACTTTACATTATCTTCCTGTTTCTACTGTATCTTGCATATTGTCTGTATAATTTTATGGAAAGAAACTGTTTTGGCAGATGCTAAATCTCTAAATTAAAAATAATTTAGGATATTTTGCATATTTAGTTACTTTTTATATTTCCTATTTATGTATATTTTATATGCTTTTTAAAAATACCAATTGAGCTTTTCATTTTCTTTAGTTTCAATTGACTTCTCTCTTTTTTTTCAGCTGTAATGTATCTTTTTAAAACAGGGATATTTTTCACATTTTAATTTAAACCATTCAGTTCATTACTATGGACTCACCTAGTGTTGACTTTTCAAATTCACTTCCTTACTCTGTGCATATGCCTGTGTTAAACATCATATAAATCATATAATAAATGAAATGCTTGTGTAATCTTAACACTGAAATGCTCATTTCAGAATCTTAATATTTTTGTTCCTTTCTTTTGGTATACATTGTATGCAATGTAAACAATCTGAAAATAATTAACTGTTGATTAAACATGCAACTGCTAGTAAGCATCTTATTGCTCTTTTCAGCATCATTCACTGAAGAGCAAAATAAAATCACTGGTATCAAGAGTAGTATTATTGAAAGAGGTCATGTCACATGAGAATTTGTGTGATTTATTTAATGTGTTGGAGTTACTTCTTTACGTTTATAAACTATATCTTACTAGTTATAATAATTGCAAACATATATTGCATTTCACAGTTTCCAAAGCATTTTTCATGTATATTGCAAACATTAAATATTTATATTATCTTTGCAAGATAGGTTTTGTTATCATTCCCAACTTACAAATGAGGCAACTGAAGATCAGAGAGGTATTAGACCAGAATTATGACTTAAACTTAGGTGTTCTGACGTCACATATGAACTGTTTGCATTTATTCACGCTATTGTTGCTGAGTTTTGGTATATAACTCAAGAAATACATACCTTTTAGATCTAACTGTGTGCTCAGGATGCATGTTATATAACTTTTGGACTGGCTATCATGTATATAACACGTCAATGTTCAGAAACTTGCCTTCCACCTAATTAAATTAATGTGATTTAATTAACTTTACTGGGCAGGATAGTCCAATATATTTTTCTTCATTGCATTTCTGAACTCACACTTAGGTAAAGTAAAATATTTTATTTAAATCAACCTCCTCATATATGTAAAGCATTGAAATTTAAAACTTATTACTTAAATGTTTATGACAGTAACAATCCAAAGTTTCCCACCCTTCAGATTCTGTCTAAGCAGAAATGAACTTGCTCCTTTCCCTTGTCTGGGAGGAAAGAAAAAGTCCAGAATAAGCCATTTACCCAACCAAATCTTTTAATGCATTCTGAAATGGAGAGGAAGAAATGGAAGGGAGAGGGAGAGGGAAAAAAAAGTGCTGGATTCCCATACCTTCTTTTCCCATACTGCTACCTCTCAACTCAGAAGATTAAATATCCAAATAGACATTTGTGCTGCTTCTTTGAAATATTGAATAATGAAATAATCTGCGTCAAGTAGTGACAACACAAAACTTCTAAGGCTGAATATCACTGTGGTCTGACAGTCAGACTAAGGTGCTACAAAACCAGTTTGAAAAATGCAAACAGATGTCACATATCTGCACATGTGCCCCGGGGTTGTGGTTGTCACACTAAAGTTATCACCATGGGATCCTAAGCCCTGTGTGGAGGGTCAGTCCACAATTTGTGCAGGAAGTTATACATTGTGGGGTACTTCACTTCAGGTCTTTTTGCCATAAGTTGCCACTACCACCACCTGGCTGTGGAGACTGGTATTTTCCAGGCAGAATCTGCCAGTGGTCTAACATGCCCCAACTGAAGTCGTTAAAAAATGAAATAACAAGTTGGGAGGCAAGAAGGCCTTCCCCTCAAACATGTTATAAAATACCTGTCTAGTTTAAATTATTTTAGTATCACAACAGTTAATCATTCCCATTAGAATATATATATATTCTAATAAAAGAGTAATATGCAAATTGACCATCACTCCAAGACACCTAAGCCATGCCCACCAGCCAAGCCATGCCCACCAGCCAATCAGAGCAGATGTATGCAAATTAACCCAGCCAAGATGGAGGCCGGCAGCCAGGGAGCTAGAGTAAACAGCAGGCTTCCGTTGCAACTGCCTGCCTAGGCTGGCTGAGCCTCTGCTCACAGTAATAATGTTTCAATTATAGAAGCCATGGAGCTGAAACAAACAGGAGGCTTCATTACCTGTCTAGGCCTCTGCTCAGGGCAACGAAGTTTCAATTATAGAAGATAAATAAACCCCAGAAACATCATTCCAGCCAGCCCGCTGGGACCTTGGGTCAAGGGAGCTGTGGGCAGCCTGAAAGCCTAAAAACGACCCTCAACCCCTCACCCAGGCTGCCCAAGTACCCCAGTAGAGACCTGAACCCTGAAGGGACTGTGGGCAGCCTGAAAACAGCTTTCAGCCTGTCACCCAAGCCCCCACTGGGGGGCGGGGGCTTGGCCAGCCTACAAACAGCCATCAGCCCCTCACCAGGCACACCAGCAGATGGACATCCCCTGAGGGGTCCCAGACTGTGAGAAGGACAGGCAGGGCTGAGGGACACCCCCCCCGCCCTGATTTTTGTACACCGGGCCCCTATATATATATATAATATTGGAAGATGGGAAGATATGAGATATGTTCCCATAATATAACTTAATTTGCTTCTGAAGATATTTAGAATTATTTTGGTGATGCTTTTCTAACTGTGCTTTGAAGAGAGGGATTTAATGAAATGCTACTCTGTCTCCCCCCCGCTAACTCCCCAACTGTGCTTCAAAGCCTGCTGCACAAAGCCACCCCTATTCTTTAGTTTAATATTTCTGTTCTCCTCATTTTGAGATAGTGTTACAAGGCTAAAAAGTTTGAAGACAACTGCTTTAGATTTCTGTTAACCAGTTCTAACTAGTTTATGAGCAGCCTGGTTTTATTTGCAGAATGTTTATTTAAATAATGTACACTTCAAATGCAAATACCATCCAATTCACTGAATACAATTTGTGGTCTTCCAACTTTTTGTACCTCATTCATTCTTGCATCTATGTTTGGGAGACTCAGGATATAGTCAGTTGGAATCGTGTTGAACATATCTCTGAAAGCTTTCTAAAGTTATTAATTTAACCAGCATATTTCTCCTTGATACTGAATTTTGCTCTTATCTGGATATGTCAGAATCAGAGATCAAGGACAATTCCTTGAACTCCGTTTCTGATTTTATAATTTCTTTAACTTTAGGTACGCAGGCAAAACTTCATGCACATGATTGAAAGGCATAGTTACATATATGTTTGATGGGAGTTATAGAAAATTAGAAATTAGATAAATTTATTATTTTTGAAACAAGAGAACATAAGTAATGTCTCATCAGTGTTTTTGTTAACTATTCTTGTCATCAGACAGCCTTTCTATTTTCTATTTCCTCAGCCTGTTAATAGGATAGCTTCCTTCTTGTCTAATTGGCTTAAGAATTTATTTAAATATGTTTTAATTTAGAGGAGGTTATCTGCCCTTTTTGTACTTAGATGCATTCATTAGCAAGTCCTGTATGTAATAGTATATTTTCCTTGTAAAAGAATTTGCTTGCTTTCCTTAAACTAAAATAGAGTGGGCATCTTTAACATAGGTGTTGGTATTTATCGTTCCCCTGTCACGCTTCCAGAATATCAGAATGATAAGAGGAAACCATTAGATTCTCTCCATTTAATTTAACAGTTTTAATTGGACAACATCATTATTACATTTTCTTTTAGTGAATTGTGGGTTGATTTTTCAGTGAATCAAACTGTTCATGTTGCTTATGAGGTTCAGCCCTTGGCATAATGTCACTAATGATTTCTACAGGACCTTGAACTAAAGCAACAGGAAAATCTATCAACAAAGAGATATAATGGAATATTTTTAGATCAAAAATAAGATTGAAATCTTTGTCCTGGAAGAAATGGGCAACAGTGGGCAATTGCATATTTGATCATTTTAAATGCAATCAAAATGGCAGTGACTGCTAATTGCCAAAATAGCATCTGGACACATGGAAAAATGAAATGGCAGTTGTATTTGACAGTGATTATTGCTATTATGAAATTAATGAAGAAGTCCATTATGTTATGAAAGCAGTGGCCAGTTCATTATTTTCTTTTTTTCCTCAAAAAATTTAGATGTTGTAATTTTAAGGTTTTCACTGGTGTGTTTTTCCTAGAGTATGCCTTCAGGTGATATTTTTCTCTTTTTGATGCAGTTTCTAATATGGAAACCCAATGTTCTTTTTGGAGTCTTTGTTATGGAAGGGAATTAAATACTTGTGTGCGTCCATGTCTGTGGTGTGTGCGTGTGCGTGTGCGTGTGCGCTCACACACAGAGCTGTGGGGGAAGGCTATAGAATTTATGGTTTCATTTGCCAGAGATGAACTCTGTTCTCCTGGTATTTTAAGAGCATCTCTCACAAGTGACTGTCTAATTGCTCAGATCAATGGCTTTTAGATAGGCCTCTTTTTAAAAATTTTTCATTATGTTTATCCTTTCTAAAAACATTTAACCTATTTAGTTTAGTGCTTCACTTGCCTTATAAAAGAGCCTGCCATACTTACAAATAAAATCTACTTTTTCTATGATATCTTTACATAATTTCATGGAATATTTTTATCTCTAAGTTGGAAAACTCTATTTATATGTTTTGTCATTATGTCATATTCATTTGTAACATCACTTTTCCCACAAACTGTCCCAACTCACAAACTTCTGTTAATATCACTGCTGTTGTCCATGAAATTTAACACTTCACTACATGTTATTTCTTACACTTTAATACTTGTCCAGGGAAAGCTTTTTTGAGGAAAGTGGTATTTAAACCTAGATGTAAAGTTGATGTTGGGGGTGGGGAGCATGTCCTGATCTTAGGAAACAGATTGTGCTTGAAAAGCACTGAGGTAAATGATTGTACTGAGTTACCTGTTATATCCTGTCTAATAAAAGAGTAATATGCAAATTGACCATCACTCCAACACACAAGATGACTGCCCCCATGTGGACACAAGATGACTGGCAGGGGAGGGCAGTTGGGAGGGACCAGGCCTGCAGAGGAGAGCAGTTGGGAGGGACAAGGCCTGCAGGAAAGGGCAGTTTGGGTGACCAGGCCTTCAGGGGACAGTTAGGGGTGACCATGCTGGCAGGGGTGGGCAATTATGGGTAACCAAGCCAGAAGGGGAGGGCAGTTGGGGGTGACTGGGCCTGCAGAGTAGATTAGTTAGTGCTGACAAGGCTTGCAAGGGAGGGTAGTTAGGGGCAATCAGCCTGGCAGGGGAGCAGTTAAGCATCGATCAGATTGGCAGGGGTGTGGTTAGGAGGTGATCAGGCTGGCAGGCAGAAGCAGTTAGGGGCAATCAGGCAGGCAGGCAGGTGAGCAGTTGGGAGCCAGCAATCCTGTATTGTGAGAGGGATGTCTGACTGCCTGGTGGGAATTGGCCTAAATGGGCAATTGGACATCCCTCGAGTGGTCCCAGATTGGATAGGGTGCAGGGACACACCCCCTCCATGCATGAGTTTTGTGCACTGGGCCTCTAGTCTATTATATAATTATATAAACCTTTACATCTAGGTTTATATTATATACTAGTGGCCTGATGCATGAAATTTGTGCAGGGGGGGTGTCCCTCAGCCCGGCCTGCAATCTTTCTAATCTGAGACCCCATCAGGGGATGTCCTACTGCTGGTTCAGGCCTGATCCAGGCAGTAGGACATCCCTCTCACAATCCAGGATCGCTGGCTCCTAACCACTCACCTGCCTGCCTGCCTGATCACTCCTAACCACTCTGCCTGCTGGGCTGTTTGCCCTCTACTGGCCCCCCTACCAGCCTTCTTGCCCCTAACTGTCCCCTCTTGCCAGCCTTCTCGCTCCCAACTTCCCCCCCTGCCAGGATGGTTACCCCTAGCTGCCCTCCCCAGCCAGCCTTATCACCCCCAACTGCCCTTTCCTCCTGGCCTGATCACCTCTAACCGCATCTGCCTTGGCCCCACCACCATGACTTTGTCTGAAAGGACATCCAGAAGGTCTCCCAGAAGGTCTTCTGGTTTAATTAGCATATTACCCTTTTATTAGTATAGATAAACATATGTAATATACCAGTACACACAAAGTTAGGTTGCTGAGATCTCTGGATTTTTTTTCTTCGGCTAGAGGATGCCAGGGGCATTACAGAACTTGAAATGGTTGGTCTGGAGGATACAATAACCATCTATCTTTATAGAGCTTAGAGAAAAGTAGTAGGAACTGATATTCTTCTTGGTATTATGAGAGTCCCAAGAACATTAACAGGTGAAGGACCAAGATAGGATTCCAATAGGGTCTGATGCTTCAACAAATCTTAAAGGATAAGTAGAACTTAGCCTGACAAACTGGGATATGCGGGGTTGGAAAATATTCCATGAAGAACGTACATTTCACACAAAATCATTAAATGAAGACACAGCAGGTTGTTTGCCCACACTAGACCTGTCTAGGGAAGCAGGAGCATGAAATTCATGGCATGTTGGGAGAGATGAGGCTGGAGAAGGAGATCATGGCAGAGCATGAAAAGATTGCATATCCCCATGTTTGCTGGGGTCTTTGAATTTCCATTAAAGAAAATTTATTCCAGAAATGAAAATAGAACATACTATAAAAATACCTTTAAATTGGGGATTACCATAAAAATGCAAAATTGTTTTTTCCTAACAGTTAAATAATTTTTAATAACAAAAAAAACACATTAATTACAGTTCTCTGAAAATATATGTTGGGTGTGCTTATCTGGATTTCAGAAATATTGTGTATAGATGATAGGCAACAATTGGAGAAATTTTAGTTTCACTTGATTTGTAATTAAATAAGTTAATTTACTTATAGTTAACATTTTTTTTTTTTGGAAAAATGGACTCACATTCCAAATTGGCGTCATGTTTCTTCTCATTCAAAGACTCAGACTGATGGAATAAGCTCTATTTGTGATAAGCTGTTTACATGGTGGATGGCAGAAACAGTAAGGTGGCTGAGCTAAATCATACATTCATACAGAAAGCTCCATGTTCCATTGGCCAAAGCAAGTTACACGTCTAAGATAGAGTCAATGAAATAGGCAGTAAACTCCATTGGCAGGGAAGTATAGCAAGGGATATAGCAAATTATTTATGAATAAATAGTACAATTAAACATAAAATGTTAATCAGAATTGTGATCTTTTTGCCAAAGTGATAGGTTTAAAAATGATTACCACATTGTAGTTGTAAATTGTATTCTCATTAAAGAATGTTGAGCACCTTTCCATTGTTTAAGAATCATTTCTAGTCTTAGCTGGTTCAGTGGTTTAAAGTGTTGGCCCTTGGACTAAAGGGTCCCAGGTTTGATTCTGATCAAGGGCATGTACCTCAGTTGCAGGCTCCATCCCAGCCCTGGTTGGTGCATATGCAGGAGGCAAACAATGTGTCTCTCACATCGATGTTTCTCACTCTCTGTCTCTCCTCCTCCCTTTCACTCTCTCTGAAAATCAATGGAAAAAATATCCTCAGGCGAGGAGTAACAAAAAAAATTGTTTTTAAATTTAAAATAATAAAATCCGTTCCTAAGATAATGGATAATTTCTATTTTCTTTAAAATAAGATATATTATTTGCCTTTTTCACTATTGGTTTATCTTTTTCTTATTGATTTTAAAGAGCTCTTTACATATCATGGAGGCAAGATCTTTCTTTTGATATGGGTTGCATTCACGCCCCCCCCCCCAACTTGTCTCATGTTTTCTGATTTGTTTATAGTACTTTTTGTCATTTATAAGTATTTGGTGCTTATATAACTGGATTTATTAAGAGTAAATGAACCAATTATAACGACTAAAGAAACCTGAAGTTTGGTCCACAAAACAGAAAGGAAATAGATATATATATATTTAAATATGTGCTTATGATGCTGACATATCTTATAAATGCTTATCATATTTTAGTCTATGCTTTGACTTCAAGCAAGGTTTAAAAATAAATGTTTCTTATTCTGGGCCAATTATTTCCTTAGACTTAATTAATATTCAGGTGTTTTTAAATACTAATGAACCATTTGATACAATCAATATTTGTAAATTAGTACCAATTAATCATTTTCCCTATTTTATGAAAGTATGCATTATAAAAAAATACAATCTTAATATATGGTTTACAATACAAGTATAGATTAAAGATTCTGTACATATTTATTGAATGATCTAATGAACACATTCTTTTGGTAAAATCTGCTTTCTTGCATTTTTTTTTTTATCCTGGGCATAGTCTGAATGAATTGATTTCTATATTATGGCAGTAATTTTTTAACAATTACATGAAAAAAGTAGGTGCTATTTGGCAGGAGTTCTGCAGTGTTCAAAAAATTCATTTTAAAACTAGGTTTTCTTGAACACAATTTGGCTGTCAGGATTTCTAACGTTTCAATATTTTAGTTTGTCTTTCAGTTTCTCATTTGGTGTTTTGAAATTCTGGATAAAAGCAGAATTTGCATTTATTTCCCCCTTCACACCAATCACTGTCATCACACACATGTGAAATGTTCAATACAGTAATGCATTGCTTTTAATTCTCTCATGGAATTAGGTAATGCTAATAAATGTAATTGTACTTAGAAAAAATGAAAATTGTAACTTGAAAATTAAAGCACAAAATTTTTCTAGATTCATTCAGTTGTAAAATCAGTTCTTTTGAAAACATGGTCATTTATTTTGTGACCAATTCAGTTCTCCTGGCCATTTTAATTGAACTGAATTTAGCCAAATTAACTTTAATTAACAAAGTATGCATTTTCCTCACCACATTATACTGATGTGTGAATTTAGTTATGACATAACTTTAAAGGGCCAGAATAAACTAAAAGGATTGGTCTTAAAGCTGTTGAAAAGGTTACATAACCTTTATAAAAGTGAGACGGGTAAGACGTTTTATTTTGCAAACTATAAATTGACTTATTAAAGAAGCACTTATAGAATTGGAATTTGAGAGTCAAGAGGGACCTTACCACTCATCTTCCCTGACACGTTAAAGACTTGAGCCAGATCACATGACCAGGGAGGAGCAGAGGCTCTGTGAGAGAGAGCACAGGCCTCCTAGCTTCCTTCGTCGCCGTAATTCTTCCTGTGCTATTCTAGATAGAAGCACACCGAACATCGTGACGAGGTGGCATTTTCATTGACTATGAATATCCGTTTGTCCTTTACTTAATATGCGATCCAAGGAGAATGTAGAGAATAGACAAGTGTAATCAGCTTTAAAATGAACCCATGTTCAAATGTTTCCATACTTTACTCAGTTTTAGCTCTTGTTCTGCTATAATTAGTTAGTATCAAGAAATATGTACAACATCAACAGCGGAAAAACTCCCCTGAAAGATGTGTACCAAAATATTTTGCAGCAAGCATCGAATAAGTAAGAATCCAAATCCCGTTTTAACAATATCATGGTGTTACTTCTTCTCATGTTGCAGCTGCCTCTTTTAAAATGTCAGTGGAATATATTCCCTGGCTCTCTTTTCGGGTTGAGAAATTAAATACAGGCAGTTTGGTAGCCAAGATCACTTTTTAAAGATATTGTCCCATTTGAATGGCTTCTCTTCTCGTGGGTTATGTGATTTTTTATTTATTTATTTTTTGCTCACTAGGTGTCTTCTGCTTGTTTACCACCTGAGTGGTTTGTGGGTTGTTTTTTTTTAACTTCATGAGTGAACGAACACCCACTAGCATCACTACCTATCACAAGGAGAGATGATTGTGTAATGAATGAAGTAATAAAAGTATGAGTTCAGTTGATCTTATTTTCCTAATAGCTACTCTTTGCCTGAAATGATTATTTCTGTAAGATAGAAATTCCACTGCAAAGTAGTAACATGAGCACTAGAAAATAGGTATTTTACCTCAGAATCCGAAAATTGTAATCATAATAAAAAGAGAATGTTTAGGAATTATTTTTTAAAAGAAAGCCAAAGTATATGATTTCTGCTAATTTTTTTGTGTTTATTGTCACCATTAATGGAATAAGATTTTGATTGTTTAATGCTATGTAAAAATCATCTTTTATATCAAGATATTTTTCAAGATGGGGCAATCAACCTAACTTTGTCCAAAGTTTGGATATTCACATAGCATTAAAGCATAATTATTAAGCACTTTCTTTGCACTTGATATTTAATTGCTATTAGAACTTTGGAGGGAAGAATTCATAACTTTGGTTTCCCCATCTCTACACTTACTAGTTTTGAGACCTTGGACAAATCAATTAACTTCTTTTTATAAGCCTCAGTTTTCTTACTTATAGTTGGGGTAATACAACATCTCATATTGTTTTGAATATTAAATGAGATAATTTTATTTTAAATGCATCACAGTGACTGGTAGAAAGCCCTGAAAAAATTAAATCTATTATTTTTAAATTTCTTCAAATTGTTCTGAAGGAAATAAAGGATAAGATATCAAACAGTGGTACCTATTACTGGGAATGGCATCATCTCTTTGAGAAAAGTATGAGACCAGAGTTTCTAAGGTTGAACCTATTCTTAATGTGTTCTTAAAGAACAGTACTTGGTCAAAAATGTGATCAAGAGCTAATTCATATTTATATTCTAACTAATTAACTGACAATACCACAAGCAGGCTGTTATATGCCAATTCCCTGGCCTGAATGTGTTATAGAGAATTGAATTTTAGGTCTTTAAAAAAGAAGATAAGCTATTGAATTTCTTGGGTGATTTTTCTGACGCTTTCCAATTACAAGATTAAAAGTTTTAAAGGACACATAATGTGTCAATGATGTGTCTTTTTTGTTTCTGTGACAAAGAGAAAAACAACATGAGGAAAAAAACATTAGGTAAACATTTTCTTAATGCCTCTTGTGTCAGGCAGGTTAATTCACTACACTGTTGATAGTGTCTGACATGGACTTGCTTTAAATTCATTGTGGTTGTAACACTAAAAGTTTAATTTCTCAAAAATAGCCTTTCACATTCTTTAAAATGCAGAAACTAAAGCTTGATGATAAGAATGTATATTAAATATTAAAGTGTAATCTCTATCTATGACCACATATTTTAATTTCAGTTATTAAAATAAAAAAGTGTTTACCAATTTTCTTAAAATATGGAAACAAAAATACTTCTAAATGAGGAGAGATATATTAAAATGCTTGCTTGAAACAATTCCTTTAAGGGGTTAATGTTAGAAATAATCTGTTATGATAGTCCCAGCAGCATTCAGCAGCATATCTTAAATTTCCTTAGTCTGTGTGAGCCTCCTTTTTTTTGCAATATAAACATGAGCTCAATAACATACTTTTTCAGGTTTACTCTATTTTCCAAAGTACTACTGTAGCAGTGTCAAAGTGGCTCATTAAATTAAAATTTGCATTTTTATGTTGTTTTATTTTAGTTTGTACTCTGGTCTTCTCTGAAGATGTACTTATGTTTGTATATTTGTGTTTTTAGATCATTTTCAGATTTCTCACCAATTTAATTATTACTCAATTCAGTTCTCATCATCACTTTTTCTTCATTTGCTTATTTATTTTGGTTTTAACTTTTCTTAACGTATTTGCCTTAGAAGGCTTGGATATGAAACAATTAGTTTGAATTTTGGTCAAATATATTTAATTTAGATTTGTTACACATTTTTCTTGAATTTTTCTTTTGAAATCATAATCATAGTACTTAACTTCTTGGTAGGCATTTAGTAGATGTTCAGTAAATACTAAAGTATATCTCAATCTACATCCTATATAATAAAAGGGTAATATGCAAATTGACCCTAACAGCAGAACCACTGAGAATGACTGGTCACTATGAAACACACTGACCACCAGGGGGCAGATGCTCAATGCAGGAGCTGCCCCTGATGGTCAGTATAGGGGGAGTTCTGCTCAGCCACAAGCCAGGCTGCCAGCTGCCAGCACAGCGGTGGTGGTGGGATCCTCTCCTGCCTCCTCAGCAGTGCTAAGGATGTCCAACTGTAGCTTAGGCCTGCTCCCAGCTGGCAAGTGGACATCCCCTGAGGGCTCCCGGGCTGCCAGAGGGATGTCTGACTGCCAGTTTAGGCCCGATTGCCCAGGGAGTGGGCCTAAGCCAGCAGGTGGACATTCCCTGAGGGGTCCCAGACTGCGAGAGGGCACAGGCCAGGCTGAGGGACCCCCTGAGTGAACAAATTTTTGTGCACCGGGCCTCTAGTATATTATGTAACCTTCTGGAGACCTACTTATAATAGTATTAGAGGCCCAATGCATGAAACTCGTGTTAGAGTAGGCCTTCCCTCCCCCCAGCTGCCAGCACCGGCTTCCCTGAAGCACCCAGACCCTGGGATTCCCTCATAGCCCAAGCTTCTTCTGGAAGGATGTCTGGTCTAACTAGCATATTACACTTTCATGATTATAGATAGCAAAATCATATTCATATGTTAATTACTATACAGAAAATACCAGATACACAGTGGAGTGATCATGTTAAACTTTTCAGGTAATTGATAAAGAATATGTTTTTTTAACACATATTATATGGTAATCATTGACATATATATTATTTAACCATTTTAATATTTACTGTAAAATAAACAGTTTCATATATTAATTTACTATTTAACATTGGATTGATAGATCAATTCATTTAATGAAATTGCCAATGATAGGATTTTATGAGAACACTATAACTGCCTTCTCTTTTGCTGATATTCTAAATGTTGCCTAAATTTGAATTTGCAATATGGAATTCAAATGAAAGAAACTTTTATGGCCTAGAGAGTTACATTTAGAAATATTTATCCCATTCAACCATCAAATACAGTACTAACTTTATATGCCAATGAGATTATATCAGATTTAATTTCATTAGCAATTATTTGGAAGCCTTTTAGTTCACATAAAACGTGAGTACCATCTTGGGATTTTCATTCAGCTATAAATTCTGGAGTGTTATTTTATTGTGTATGATAGTGTCACAAGTGAAATAAGATCTGGCTTCAAGTAACAAATGGACCACTAACCATTTGTATGACTTTAAATTCCTTTTGCCCAACTTTAAACACTGGGGAACTTAGGGATAATACAGACCCCCTCTTCTCTGTGCTACACATGATCCATGAGCTAATCTATATGAACAAACTTCCTTATGAGCTTGGGAGTTCCATTAGTTCCAAATATCATTATTAAAATGATCATTATTATATTTGGCAAATATTCTGTCTAGTTCCTAGTCTATTTTAAATTGTTCAGTAGGGATGATTGTGCAAGAAATAATTTGTTTTTTTTTAATAGCTCCAGCACTGTTCACTGAACCCTTAAACTAACTTCCAAACCATTTAATATGTTCCTATACATTCTGTGTGTTCATTTGGCACATGTATATCCACACATACATAGATGAAGTGTCTCTAAAACAAAACCAATGACAAAAAAGTTCCAGATATGAGCATCTTTCCGTTATGCCATAGGTGGCCTCAAACACTCACACTCTCTTTCTTACCTGCTCGGCTGACCTTCTGGATTAGAGTTTCAGAGAAACAACCAGAGGTATTAGCTGTAGCAAGACAGCAGCTGGGACCATACGGATCTCAGCATCCTGCCTTATGGCCATTATCTTTGTTTCTATCTTTATGCTGCCACTATGTCTCCTTCTTGAGCTCTCCCTGCATCCTTTCCTCACTGCCTCCTCCTTTTTCTGAATCCACCTCCCATTGCCCCAGTAACTCACCTCCCTCCTTCTTCATTTTTTTCTCTCTTTATGTAAGAGGAAGGCAGATTCTCTAATTTGGAAATTTAAAAAACAAAACTATTTTTAAAGGATGTATAGTAGCTAGCCATGCAGCTGCCATCCCCTAATTCTCGTAAGCAATGTGAACAATATAAAATATTATTTTTGTATACTTTATCAATTAGAATGCATCAGATTGTAGGTCTCATAAGGGCTAAAAACCTATGTAAAATAAATGCAGCAATTTTCTCGTTTTCTATGTAGGAGTGAGTTGCGGCTATAATAAAAAATAATTTGAGGCTAATGACAAAGAATAGTGAGTAATATCCGTCCCCTTCCCCAACTGCTGAAAATGAAAATCATGTCAGCGTCAAGTCATTTTTGCCACATCCCTCGTTAACTGCCTTTTCAGGGTGGGTCATAATTCTGTGTTTTGTTAGTGTCTTAACTCCATAGTGACGTGCTTAAAGCTTATTCCACGATGATTTTGTAGCATATACTGGTATATGTTTATTTTTAGGATACTTCATCATGTGAATGCTGGATTGCGTTAATAAGTTATTATCAACTTCATCAAAAATGATAAGCTTTGAGTGAATCATAAATCGATTGCTATGAGAAGGGGAATCATTGATTGCGATATTTGAATCTGTGTATGGTGTCACGTTGTGTATGTCTCAGAAAGTAAACTTACTGTCTGCCTGTCGCCAGGAGAAAAAAAAAGTGGGACCCTAATCAAACTGCTGAGGGGTCAACCCTTGTGGTTTTAAAGGCCCTTAATGTTGTCCAGCTGCAAAATAAAAGGAATTGGGAGGGGAAGTTGGAAGGAGTGGAGGGGGTTGGGGGGGAATGTGTGGAAAAGAACAGGGAGTCTGGCTTTTATTTTTTTTTAAAGTGAGTTCAGTGCCAGCCTGGACATTGGCTGTGCAGACTATTGAGCCATTGTCTGCTCCATTTCCAGAATAGCCCCCAGTTAATCACTTCGGCTTTGAAGGGAATTTCCTCGTGGAATTCTCCACAGAAAATCTAATCAACTGACCTGCCCTCTCAACAATGGAAGGCTTTTTTTTCTCTCTTTCCCTTATTGGGGCGGGCTCTGTAATGTAGCCTTTTGTGCAGAATGAACCCTCCCAGTAGGAGTGGAGAGCGTTGTGTGAGTGACTGGGTGTGTGTGTGTGTGTATGTGTGTGTGTGTGAAGAATGCACACTATCTCGTGTTGGTGAGTGTGTGCTTACTCCCTGACCAGATGCTGCGGTGCGCGGGGCAGCCACCAGCTCTGCGTGCGTGTCTGTGTAAGTGTCTCTCTCTGTGTGTATGTGGTGCATGTGCCTCTGTCATTTCATGTCAAAGGTACATTACCTGATTACCTTCCTCGCCTGCCAGATTTTTATCTAGATAATTGGAACTGCTATGGAGGCTGTGCCTTGCCAGCCAGCCTGGGATCTGTAAAGCCACAGTTTGTCCACCTTGTTATCTGTGGCTGCCTGGGCAGAGGAAATGAAAGAGACCCACGGCCAGGGGAGCGCGTCCCACCCCTGACCTCCCAGCAGTCCCAGGCAGGACAGTTTGCTGGTCCCATCGTGGTGTTTTCTTTTTGCTTTTGTTGTTTGGTTTGTGCTTTTTGTTTCCTCCTGTGTGTGCGTGCGTGTGTGTGCGTGTGTGTGTGTCCGCGCGCGTGTGATTTTGGCATGTGGACACCTATTCCCCTGCACATCGCACACCGCGTTTTATGGAGTTTGGAGCTGAGGAAACTTTGCTTGGGCTGCCAGGACGTTCGCACCACTTAGTGGAAAGCACGAGCGAACGGTGAGACGGACAGAGTGAGTGACAAGTTGTTTACAGGTTTCCTTGAAGGGGCCTCTGCTATATTTCAATCTGTCAAAGTTGCTTTTCTTCCCTCAGAACAATGCCTGATTGTTGTGTGCGAGTGTGTGTGTGTGTGTGTGTGTGTGTATGTGTGTTTCCGTGTGCTCACAGAGAGAGCCTAGGAAAGGGTGAGAAGGAATAACAATTCTTTGTGTACAAAATGCTATTACTATCATTTCTTTGCTTAATAAGTTAATAATGCAGTTTGATCGGGGTTCTGCTAGTGTGCGGATTTCTCTTTTAATCAGCAGCAAATGCATTTTAGAAAAAAAACCATGCTGGGTGTGTGTGTGTGTGTGTGAGAGAGAGAGAGACAGACTTTTATTATTTGGAGGAGAGAGTATGGGAGATGTGTTAAAGGAGTTGACTCCTCACATTCAGTGATGTCTAGAAGAGAGGATTAAAAGGAAAGGACAGGCACCCTGAGGTTGTCTAGTGCCTTGCAGCCCTAAAGAGCATGCAGCCCCGTGGAGGGGGGAGCAGCCAGACCCCGCTGCTGGAAGTGCGCTACCCCTTTAAGAGACTGGTCAAGGAGTCCTAGGAGAGGGAGGGGGGATGAGGGGGAAGAGAGAGAGAGAGAGAGATTGAGAGAGAGAGAGAGAGAGAGAGAGAGAGAGAGAGAGAGAGAGAGAGAAGGGAAGAGAAGAGAAGAGAAGAGAAAATCAATTGGTTTAGAAGGTTTGGACTCACTTGACAGGTTCAGTTGGAGACGATCATAGGTGGCCGCTGTGACAAAGGGAAATTGTGCTTTTCCAGCATGCTTACTGACCCTGATTTACCTCAGGAGTTTGAAAGGTGAGTACAGTTTTTACCCCCTAATATATTGAAGTACAACTCTCCCATTTTACAGTCGTCTCTGAATCAATTGGAAGATGCTGCCCCGTTTGTTAGAAAGGCTTTTAGCTCTGTGTTTCTGCAATCTTGTGAGCTGATTTTTGGTGGTGATCGCCCGGACCAAATTGAACTGATTTGTAAAGTCTCTGAGATTTCAGTGTTTGTAGGTTGCGTCCTAGAACAGGAGATTAAATGAGCATTAAGCATCCCCCCCTCTCTCTCTCCCTCGCTAGCTTCTTTTCTCTTTCTCATTCACTCTCTTACTTTCCTCCTTCATTGATAGTTTTCTTCCCTTCTACACCTTTGGAAGTGCTTTTGTGCAGAGTTGTTAACCATTTTCAACATCTCCGTCTGGCAATTGCTGGGGTGACAGAAGATTTTAGTGGTGGTTGAAACGATCACATAAGTTCCTATGTGATCCTTCGTAAAACTTTGGAAGCTGCTCAGTAAAGCACATGACCTTTTGTTGACATAAGAGAGCAGATTATTTTAAAGAATATTTAATATTGCAGCAATCAGATTACTTTTGAAATGTCAAAAAAGGGGAAATGGGATGATCCCTTTCTAAGTTTTCTTGACCACTTTACTGCTGTCTTTAAGTAAATTTTGATTTACAACATATCCCATTTTGCTCTAATGGGAATACGTGTATTTGTAATAAAGTCGTTCCTCTTTGGAGAAATATGTGCAATATCCTTCTATTTGATGTTGGTGTCAGTGAAGCAGGGCTCTGCAAGAATTTTAGCTTTCTTAGTGTTCCTATAAGTTCACATTGAAATTTTTTAAAATTTGAGTTCTTATCCCAGCATAAGTTCATTTTTAGAACTATAAATAGAATTTTGTTTGCCACTAAAAAGAATTCAAACTTTGTATTCTGTATGGTGAATTTAAAAAAAAAGTCTAAAAAAAGCCAGGATGCATAATACCCAGGCTTTTTTTTTTCAATTTCATGAAAGCTACCTTCTGTATAAACATTTGTTGTATCTGACTATGCAATGCAAGCTAGGTGCTAGACCAGCTGGTTAAAAATATGCTAAGTCAAGCTGTTCATCGCTCAAACAACTGAATTTTATATGAAAAGATGAAAAAAGAAAGGACAAAGATTAAGACAGTCTAGAAGTGAAATAATTGAAGAGAAGGATATTAAGAATAAAATAATGTTTGATGTGGCCAGAATTAGAGACACCAATATCAGATCAGGAAGGAAAGTAAAATAGCCAACATATACACTTGAATATTCTCTTCTTTCTTTCCTTTCTTCTTATCTTTTTTTTTTTTAATTAAGGTGAATCCTTACTAGATAATTCAGTGAAAGGTTGAGTTTTCTTAATAGTTTGAATTCATCTTTTCAAGTTTTATACATTAACGCTTTCAAATAGCTTTTGTTTGCAAATATAGCCTATTTCATATGTATATGTTGACGTTATTGATAGTGGAATATAATATTGCTTAACGTAGCAGTTTGTTAATATACAATAGTAACTTTCCCAGCATGTGCTCAGAGTATCACTAACATAGCAGTATTCTTCAACTCTATAAAATAAAACTCTGAGTCTGATTCGTAAGGATGTTAACAGACTGTTCTTATGAAAAGGTAGTTACATATTAACAGACTATAGCCTATGTCTCTATATAGGCAAGCTTTCCTGCTGTGAACTTTATTTGTATTTTTTTCAGTTATCTCTTTTAAACTAAACTTTTACCTTTCCTATTCAGATGCTCAAGTCTCTTAACAATTTTTTTTCCTCCTGATGAGAATTTCTTTTTTGTCGTTGTTGTCACCTAGAAGCATGCTTTTCTAACTGGCTAATTGAATAAGCAAGTGATAATCAATAGAGTTGTTAGTATAGACAGCATGTTTGGCAATATTAGTAGCTAAAATAATTTTGAAAACTGTCATGTAATATAAAATTTCATAATAATTTCCTCTATGGTTATACTTGGTAATATATACAAAAATCTCAATAAAATCATTACTATTTATTTACATTGAATTTGTATGAGTGAGTGTATATATATAGTCATCCACATAGCATATATAACTTGCAGATTCAATAGTGAATACATGTATTCTCCAAAGGAGGTATATATTCTATAATTATACTATCACATATAGTCAGGTTTTCTTTGCATTTTTCAAATATTTGCAACTTTCATTGAATAAGTAGGGTTTTTCTATGAAGTGCTAATTTTTATTCTATTTATTCACCTGCTATAGTGAGTTGTTCACTCAAACTTAGTCTGAAACCTGAAGTAAAGACTTCTAAATTTATTTGTGAGATAGAGAACTTTGCTCTAGAGGATATAAGCAAGTTGCTTTAGGGGTCATGTATCTTGGAAGTTTTATGTGATCTTTTTATATAATTTTATTTATAGAGTCATGTCCATCTTCTGTTATTCTCTGCAACCTGTAGACTAGTTGGAACTTTAAGGAATATTCAAAACTTAAAAATCAGAATCAAAGTTTGGATTTATACATGTTATGTGTGTATTATCAGCTCTAGAAATGTATATGGTCAATACTGTCAGACTAATATGCAGTTGTTAAGAAATTCAAAACTAGTAGCAATTTCATTGACTGTTAAAAAAATGTCCACAAGGTAGAGCAAGTTAAAGAGTTATTCTAAAGTGTAAAAAGGAATTATTTTCACTTGCAAGTGTCCTTGTCATAATTGATTGACTAATGAAAAACACAATTCTCAGGTGGGAGGTGAATAGACAAACATTATCCTAAGGAATTGTTTGTATGCAATTTTAGAGGGAACATAATTGGCAACATTGTCTAAATGTTAGCAATAGCATCATAAAAGAATGAAAGTCTGAACTCTCCAAAAAATTTTAAAAAGAAGACAGATAAATTATACATTTCCTTGAAAATAAAAAATAAAAAAATTGTGAGGTAAGAATTTTCCTTTAGGAATAGGTTTTTTTCATATCCCTAGAATGAAAATATTTAAATTTTGCCTTAAATATAAATATTAGCTTATTTCTGATGAATGAAAAAATGAGATTTTGATACTATCATTAAAATTGTATTCTATTACTTTCTTTTATATTTATAATATTTGATGATATAATAGTGTTATGACTAAACTACTTGTCACTTTCCAACTGCTTTATGTTAGAGATTTCAGTAAAAAGCAAGTGTAAGATGATAGCTTAAGAAAACAGTTTCATAGTAAATAGAAAAATTGGGATTGAACGTAGTAGGATGCAGCAAATTAAGTTCACAGTATCACCTACTTGATTGCTTCTCTCAAAACGGGTGCAGACAATGATTGCGTATTTTACTCAGAAGGTTTTACTCTTCTGTAATGAAAATCTAACTTACATACCTATCATATTTATTTGTGGTCATATTCACTAAAGAGACAATTTTTTTTCACAGTAAGAAACTTTTAAGTGTTTTTCTGAAGCCATATACATAAGATATTATGAAAAACTAATTTGTTAAACTACCATGAAACATTAGTATTAGCGGTCTACAAGGATCCCTCTACCGTTAGCAGTACTTTAATTACCTAAAGTTTAGCCATAGTTATAAAATACTTATTACTCAGACAGATTTATATGACTTAATTAGGGACTTACAAAATAATTGTACTCATGCTATAAGACAGTCATGTTAGCAGGTAATCTCTAGCTGTGAATCGAAGGAAAGTTACCTAATCACATTCTATCACCTGAAGGCAACTGTGAACCTGTAACTTTGACATTATGTTTCCAGGATGTTCTGATATCTGCCTTTGTTCATTTTATTATTTTTTATTTACTAATACTTTGTAGAGGAAAAGGTGCCTATCATTGATTATAGATTTTAATTACCTTCTCAGTAAGCCTGCAAGTTAACTGAGCTATAATAGTAGCTTGGAATGCAGCTTGCTTGAAGCAATGGACAAACTGCACTTCTGTCACACTCACACTGGAGTACGGTCCTGAAGGCTTAGCAGAGACCTGACTGATTACCAAAACAAGTAAGGGTTAAATGTCAGTTGGCGTTGTATACTGCTCAGTGTTTAGCAGATTAACAGATATAGACATGTGTGCATGTTATGATTACTTCACATGTTTCTCAAATATAATAAGCATATGACAAAGTCTTTACCTGCTCTTAGGGAGCTTTTAACTAGAATCTGTACATGCATCAGATTTGAGAGGCAAATTAAATGACCTATTCTGATACTTCAGCACATTACTTCTCCACAGAGCTGGAAGCTATTCCAAATGGATTACATTTACAACGCTCTTAAAAAACAAAAGTATACTTATGGATAAAATCTGATCTTTATTATCTGTTGTTTCCAGTGTCAATTCTCAGCCTCCTAATGACTATTTGCATAACACAGATATGTATTTTGTAGGTTGAACACCTTCCTTTTTATAGATTAGTTAACTAAGTGCAACGATGGATTTTTGCTTTCTTCTATAATTTCTTACTCATTTATTATTTCAATGAGGTTAACTAATAAGATGGGAAGTAAACTAATATGTTTCTCTTGTACTAACCATTTTACATATAGTTTATTATGTCAGTTCTCTGACCCAGATGATGGCACTCAGATAAAAGGACGTTCATAGATTTAACCACAGCATGAAATACTTTCTTTCTAATGGAAAAAAATTTGTTGAACAAGAAATGGACTAAAACATAGCAGATTCTTTCTTGCCTCATTCATTCTGCCCTTTCCTGTTCATCAATTGATGGCATCATCATTTATATTAAACACAACATTTGAATGTTCACCGCATGTAGTGGTATTGCTAGCCTATAGTGTGACACAGACAAATGTGTGGCTTTGCTAGAGAAGAAAACATTTAAAGACTATACCATGTTCCTTGAGGGAACAGTATTTATTTAGATGCCCTTTAGGAGGATGCTACACATTCCTTCCTTTTAATCAAGACCTGATCATGGTTCAGGAGACCTCTTTCTGTCTTTTTTACCTTATATGTTTTCTCCTGCAGTTGGATAACCTGTCCCCTTTCCCTTTAGAATTAGCTGTTCTTACTAGTTGAGAGTTTTATACGTCTCCTCTGCATACACCACTGTGCTTGTCCAATAGGGGGGTGTTGCATTTCTACACATTCAGTATCCTTTTCCGTTGGAGCCTGAGTGAAACCTCAGCAGTCCTCTCTGCCTTTGCCAGCCTGAGGAGTCAGACTCCAAGTTGCTCCCAGCTCTTGCGCCTTCACTGTAGAGCTGTGTTCTGCTCAGGGGGCTGCCGAGGAGGACCAGACCGGAACAGGATTGAGAAGAATTCTGGTGAGAACCGTTTAGAGGGATATGGTATTTTAAAAGAATGTAGTAAACAAGCAGAATTGTGGCATAAACAAAGATAATTAGCATAAACAATGTCGTTTTAGGACAGGTGGTTTAAAAAAACAAACAAAACAAAAAACCCAAATATGAACCCAACTTGAATGCTGCCAGTTTAGAACCACTGAGTCTTCATCGGTACTTCATGAGAATTACCCAGGTTTGTTGATAAACTTGTTAACATGCCTTTTCTGTTTCTTCTGTATCATTTTTCCCCCCGGTCATTATGCCCTTTTGTCACCCAGCTTGAAAGCAATTAATCTATTACAAGGTAGTTTGAAGAGGTGTTTTTTTTTTTTTATTCCCCCCCCCCCTCATAAAACATGACAGGACAATTGAAAACAAAAGCTTGCAGATGTTCATACACATTGGAAATCAGTGTCTAACTTTAAAGCAGTTCAAACCTGAACTTGGCTCATTGTATTTCAAATCTCTCTTTCTATTATTTAAGTCACACTTCAGGCACTTGGCTCTTCAGTTTTATCTTGCCTTAGATCTGAGAGGTTTTTTTTATGTTTTGTTGTGGCTGATTCGTCACTTGTGGTATATGTTTATTTCTAAGTGTTGCTTATTTCATCTTCCTGCTTTTCTCTATAAGTGATGGAAGCTGGTCCAGCAGGTATCAAGATAGCTGGTGACCATGCAGCATCAGGGTGCTAGTTATTGTGAACCAATTATCTAAAACTGCTATGCGGTTGTGACGAATTCTGAAGTGGAGACATTGAGGCTTATTACTAAATGATGTTATTTTTTCTTAATTCTATATACTGAGATGTTTTGACTTAAATGAAATGTAGAGTGTGATGTACAGAAATCTGTTTCTTTTTCTTGCATGAAGGACCAAAGTTCTTTATTGAAGTTAAGGTTTTTTTACGCTTCGTTTTCTCATGGAGAATGGGGACCAGGAATTCCACTTGGGTATCTCTGGTGTTCTGTAGCCCTGCTCTTTGCTGAAATGAAAGCATTTGTGAATGAGTTTGGGTTTCTTGCAGTTTTAAAGATGTGTGTAAACTAGTAAACCATGTCTCATTCATGTGCTATGGGGAATACTTGTACTTCAGGGACAAAAATAATTTGGCTACGAATTAGGGCTACCTGCCAGTGCCAACACATACTGTAGGTAAGAGGAACACTATAAAGAAATGCTTCTGGAAGCAAACCCGTTGAAACTTTCATATGTAACAGTGTATCTATTTCTGCTTTTCACATCTTTGAGAGAATGTGGTGTGGTTTTTTTAGAAAAGAAAATGTTAAAAAAACAGAAGGTATGATCTCTCTTAAGATGTATTAGTCGCTTCATTTTTAACGTTTCTTATGGTGGAGATGCATAGGGGTTCATTGTGTTCTGTGCATACGTGCCTGCCCTACCCATCCCAGTCATGCCTGTCACCCTGAACCCTTATAATCAGATGCATTGAGAAAAGATGCATTATGAAGACACGAAGTTCACTTGGCAGAGCCAGGAAAAGGTCACCCTCAAAATCACATAAGATTTTTATATTGATAGTTTAAGAGAGTTAGATCAGTTGGGACACTGAGCAGTAATTTCATCAAGGATGTGTTCTCTCCTTTAGGGCTTCAGGAATATTATTGAGGACAGAAAGGGAAAGGTTAGTCTGCTTTGCATGTTGATTATTTTTAATTCTGTAGTAAAAGAAAATATGGGTCCAATTATTTTTTTCCTGGTATGTTTTAATTAAAATGTATTTTTTTAAAATGTAGTAAATCATTTACTTTAGTACTGATTTTGGTTCGGTTTTCTGTTTTTATGTTAATTAGGATGAAGATACCAAGGTGGTATGTTATTTATGAAGTGGTTATGGGATTTTCACATATAATCTCTTGACTTTTTATTTTAAACAATTTCCTATTTATCTTATAAAAGGCCATTCTAGTGAAAAAGAAACACAAACACGGAAAATGAGAAATACGCATTCACATCAGAGAACACAAAAATGAACAAAAGTAATGCTTTATTTATGATATTAATTTTTTACTCGCAGTTAATATAGATTGCTTGATAAAGTTCTAACACATTTTTATGCTACTTCCTGAGCTAAAGTATTACTTGTTTGCCCACAACTTTTTCCTTTGGTTATTTACCTGGGCCAGAGTATGTTGGGCAAGAATTTACAAAGTCCAAAGACTTTTTACTCCTTTCCTGTCATCCCTTTGTTTCAACACCCCCCCTTTTATTTATTTGCTATTGAGTTTCATAATATGTTTGAAGACAGTTTGCAGGATGATACCACATAAAACTAATGTTAATATTTATTTTCTTCTTCTTTATCTGCACTAAGAGAGAAATATATTGAAGATTTGTTAAGATAATGTATAGTGTTCCTATTCTTTAGTAGAGAAAGAAATGAACTGGTGATCAAACTATTTAATTTTTGATTCATTAACCAATTCAACTTTGATTTTGAATGAGGAATAACCAAATTTGCAATATAAGATTCAGATTACCATCTCTCCCATTAGGATGTGAAGAAAACTTTTGTGTAATGTTCTAAAGACCATTAATCAAACAGAACACCTGAATGGAGAAACAGATAACAGTGAATGCTATTGCTAAGGCATGAACTATTTCCCTTGAGTTATAAACATAGCTAGAATTTAGGAAATTAAAAAAAAAGATATTGTTTTTAGAGTCCTAAGGATTATGGGGCATAAACTTGGTAGTGTAATTGTTTATTGAAAATTTAGCATTACTGGAACAGTAAAATGGATCCTAATTTGATCTACAAACAGTTTAGGAATATCTAATGCTTTAAAAAAGCATTCTTCTGGGAAAATAAAAGCATACCCAGAAGATCTTGAGAGCAATTTAAAGTTTCAGAGTGAAGGAGCGGACTATGTAGAGTAAATTAAAGCATAATTGGGCGTTAGTAATAGTAATGTGAAGAACTTATTTTGTGGGATGTAATAGCTATACACACATGCATGTAACAGAAGTTTGGAATTCAGGAGGAACTTTTACTTATAGAGTAATTGATTTTGAATAAATCCTCCTAAATACTGAAGAAGCTGCAGGTTTGGGGAGAAAATCTGAAAGGAAGAAATATTTCATGGAGATACAGTCAAAATCCATTCCCACTTCTCACTTGTAATAAAGGATCCTTTGCATGAGCTATAAGGGACATATAATAGTATTCTAGCATTAAAAAATCTGAAGGTGGCATTGTGATGCATATTTGATGGAAAATTTGAATTCAAGAAGTTGGATAAGTCAACATTTGCTTGCATAAAATTTAAGATTTCAGGTTGAGATGAGGAAGTTGAGTGTTAGTGGCCTAGGCACACATATCAAATGGACAGGTTTTTTTTTGTTTTGTTTTGTTTTGTTTTTTGTGGGTTTTGAGTGTTTGCTGCTGAAGCATACAAGCTTTCTGGTAAAAATATACATTTTTCAGTATCATCATTGGTTTGGGGGTAAATTGTAACATAATAGAAAGTATTATTAGCTGGATGTGAAATCTCAAGTTCTAGCTCTTTCTTACAGATTGAGAAGAGATTCTGGCTCTTAGTGTATGCATCTGTGAAATGAAGAGATGGGCTGATCATTTCTAAACTCTCTCAAAATCTCCAAATTTCATCACTTGAACTAAGTTTGGAAGATCCCTAGCTCTTTACTCTAGTGGTCAGAATATTTGACTTTATGCAGCTTTTGGTAGGTAGAATATCCCATAAGGTAAATTGGAATCACTTTTCAATTTATCTTACCTGTCAGCTAAGTGGTGGTATGCAGGAGCAAGTAACGGTAGCATGTTTTAGGAGTTTCAAGTGTAAATAGTCTGTATAATTCTTATTTAAAATTAAGTGCTCAAATCTTCTATGAATCATTTTGAAGCTATGTGTTTCAAAAGATAAGATTCATATTTTATGTATTTGAAACTCAGGTGCATGAGACCACCATCCTCAACTATTTCAAATAATGTGAAAGATAAATTACATATGGATTACTAAAAAGACACTGTGGGAGAATATGAAAAGTATGAGAACAGCATTTTACATCAAAGAGCTGAAAATCTACCTTAAGGATAAGATAAAATTTAAAAAATAGTAGAGCATTAGGACAGTCCTGGGTCAATAAACAGTAATTGTTTTTATATGAATAAATAAAATGTAGGACTTGAAAACTGCACAATCAGTTCAGATTACAAATAAATAATTTAGAGAAATATTTTAAGTGTTTTCCAAAATAAACTAGACAATTATTAGCTTTAGCATCTGGCCAGCCAACTTAATATGCATCAGTTGATGGTTGGCAATTTCAAAAAAGTAAATGTTGAACTTTATGAAGCAAGGAGTAGAGGAACAACCAATGAAAGGTGCATTTAAAAAGCTGTATTATTTCGGAGGAGAATGTTCAGATATTGGCAGTATCTTACATTTGGCAGATTACATTTTTTTTAAAACACAATGTTTTTAAAAACTGTAGTTATACCATCAGCAACATAATCTGACTATATTCAAGCACCTTTATTATGTTTATTTTGAAAATATGAGCATGGTATCATGAAGTGGTGGTATAAACTAATTACTAGTTTTAAATATAGAGTCATATATTTGGGATAGCAATATAATTGGCAATATGTTAAAATTAATTATTTGATTAATAATTTTAATATACATTTTTTACATCCTATTGTTTCTACTTTGAATTTAGGAATAAAGGAATTGGTGTTATTTTATTCTCCTGGTATAGGTATAGGGGTTATAAAAGACAAACAAACAGAACAGTGCCTTCGAGTATATTTGAAACTAGGACCAGAAGGAAATGTGCAAATATCCTACTGTTAACTGAGTAAGAAAATCTGGAAATCATTCAACTGTACAACTTACTGCTAGCGTATTTTATCATCTGGCATTTAGTGATATATACAAAGTTGCCATATGTTCCTACAGCTTCTAAATCAAGAATTAAAACTTTGTGATGTGTAAGTCCCTCAAATGATTTGGGTTTCAGCCTTGCATCTGTAAAATAGGCTTTTAAATGAATATAACATTATTTATCCTCAGTACTAATGAGTCATCTTAAACTTAGAAAATTTAGAAAAATATTTAGATATTTCTGAATGCAAGCCACCGAATTCAAACTTTGAACATTAGGTTGAACTTTTGGCAAATATAAAATGATCAGCACATCAATAACAATTATATATTTTTGTTTGATGACATACTAGTCTGATAGTTAAAAATTATTTCAGCATATAAAATAATATCTGAAAGAAATGCATTGACCTATTTAAAAAATTGTAATTAATACAACTATAACTGTGTTGAATGCACTTAATGAGTATTGGTTCCAAGTAACTTGTATCTAAATAGCCACAATTTAGCCATAGTTGTCTGACAGCTGGCTGCTAATAATGAAATATCCTAAAAAAGATCTCTTCCCACTTTATATGTAGGAAATCTGATACAGGGACTGTTGTTTTTGGAAATATCATTATATCAACTATTTAAATAATGCATTTGCTAATGTACCTTATTCCAATGCTTTAAAGCCTATGCAAATTAAAATTCATTTATTAGTATATAATTATTAAAATAAATCACTTTATAGAACAAATCATTGGACAACAAGAAGAGTTATTTTCTGTTCAGGTGGAACAGGTCACACACTATTTATTGCTTTTTAAAGTATTGTACAAAGATTTTGAAAATCAGAAAATATTAACTTGAGGAAACTTACCTATACAAATCCAGTATATCATAGAACATAGTAAAAGTATCATGCGAGGTTTTGCATCAGCTGGATCCTGATTCCTTAGACTGTAGGTGAAGCTTGGGCAAATTTTTAGATTTCTTTTTGTGGGTAGCTGTATAACATGCAAACAGAAACAGCTGAGAAAAAGAAGCCTTATTTTTTATATAAAATTGTTTTCCACTAAAATAATCTGTTGAAAGCCAGAAGCCATTCAAAGTGCTGATACCAATTTAAGAGATGATCTTTTGCCTTAATTATACATCTGGGAAATATTAGCTGAACATTTTGTGGAGAACAGTGAATACCTTAGTTGCCAGTTGTCTGAAATGCTGCTAATGATGGACATAGTGCCAGTGTTTTGATGGCTAGAACCTAGGCTGAATATGAATACAAGGAACGCAGTTGGGGGGAAAAAGCACACGTTATACACAAAACAGATTTCAACCATCTGCTTGGCACTTAAGTTTGCGACTATAGGCAATAGATGAAAGAGACCACTGTCCGCATTATGAATGGCGTCACTTTTATTGGTGCCTTAGAAAAACCATAGGGTTGGAAAGCACGTATAGCCAATGATTTTCTTCCGCTAAATAACGAAGACCAGGGCCTCGCCCCCAAGTTTGTTCCCTCTGTAGTCTCTCCTTGTGTCGCTCTTCTTTTTCTAGCCAAACGAGTTTCGTGAATAAAGTAGGTCTTGGCGCCGTACCTCAGGATATTAAAATATGCCAGACAACAACACACAAGTGGCCGTACGGAGGGGAGCCCCAGATGGTTATGAGATAGAGTACTGTTTGCTTTAGGAATAGGTTATATTCCTGAGTCTGTTGCCTGAGTACTATGGTGCATGTCAAATCAGCATGGAAGTTAATGGTCCAGAAGCACTTCTGAATTTAATGCTTTCCCATTTGTTCTGAATTTATAGTATTAAATCAGACCAGTGCTGTTTCATCACCAGTGCAGTAAAGGAAAAGCATGCCAGAGATAGTAAATTATAGGCAAAATCTAATTACCTTATCCATGTCATTTACCTTAAAGGTATAGAAGAAATATTCCATAAAAGAATATTGGCAAGTATTATATACTAGATGCTTTTAAATTTATAGAGTAGCTGATAAGAGCTATTATAGACTGTTATTGAGCATATAATAAGCAAAAATAAAATTTTGACTAAGTAATTTCATCTATTTTATTTTCCTTGGCTGAAATATATTTTGCATTTTTTAAATATTAGTAAAATTGAGCTATTAGGATATGTTAGCTTATTAATTTAACTAGATTGAATGAATTCATAGCTAAATTGAGACCATTTTAGCTCTTGAGGAAGAAGTATATGATTTAATAAAAACTATGAAGAACTGCTTTCAAATTCCACTTATATCTCTGCTTTCCAATATTGTAGCCAGTAGCCACATGCCACAACGGAAGCATTAGGAATGTAGTCAGTCTGAATTGAGACTTTCTGTAAGCATAAATACACACTAGATTTTGAAAGAGAGAATGTAAAATACGTTTTTTAAATATGTGTTAAAATTATTATATTTGGATATATCAATTTAAATAATGCTATTAAATTTATTTTCACCTGTTTCCTATTACTTTTTTAACGTGGCAACTAGAACATTTCAAATTACATGTGAGGCTCATATTTGTGGCTCGCATTACATTTCTACTAGATGGTGCTGTTTTATCCCTTGTGGAGGGAGGAAAACTAAAACTTCTATCTATATCTAAATTCTAGTAGTTCACAGCTTTAGCAGGGTAACAATTTCAGAAAGACTTCAGATTTTATTAACTGTCTTCCTTCTTAGCTTTCTTCTACCAGAAGATAAAATTATATCACTTTTAAAAAATATATTTTTTATTGATTTCAGAGAGGAAAAGAGAGGGAGGGAGCTGTCTAAAATGAGAGGGATGAGAGAGAATCGAGCCTGCAATTCCACCATGTTCCCTTGACTGGAATCGAACCCAGGACATTTCAGCCCACAGTGCCATACTTTATCCACTGAGCCAAACCGGCTAGGGCTAGATCACATTTTTAAAAGGCTTATAGCAACACTGTCTTGCACAGATGCTTATGTCATTTACTCACTGAATACTGTCAGTTTCTCCATAACGCCCATAGAGTTATTATAAATGAAGTTCATTGATTAAGGATTATACAGATTATTTTAGAGATTATAGGTTTGAAAGGGACAATTATATTTACTTTTTGAAATGCCACCATGTGTACGTGTAATTTATCTACTAGGTTTAAAGAAGTTGTGGATGGGTAGGAACACCTTCCCTTTTTGCCTCCCAGCTGCAGCTACATATGGTTTTAAAAACTGACCCACAAAATGTGATCCCAACTCTTTCTCTATTCATATAGAGATACACTGATGGAGACAGCTAGAGATACACTAACATTCACATGGACTTATTATGCCAAAGTGAGACTCACAAAAATCCAATTTTTTATCCCATTTCTTCACAAATGAAGAAAATGAAAGAGTTGCCTAATTTCTTGAAGGTAATGAGTGACAGAACTGGTATATGAAGTCGAACAGTCCAGTTCCAAAGTCCTTACTATCAATCATCAAGTTTTAGTATTGCTCTACATAATAAAGCACTTTCAGAAATGTCTAATTCACTAGAGGTCAAATGCACAAAACTCATGCACTGGGGTGGGGCCCTCAGCCCAGCCTGCACCCTCTTGTGGTCCAGGAGCCCTAGGGGATGTCCGTCAGTTGGACATCCTTAGAGTCTCTGCAGAGGCAGGAGAGTGAGTACACTGCTGCTGTACTCACTACCTGTGAGGTTAGCTTCTGACTGAGTGGCGCTCCCTCTGTGGGAGGGCAATGACCAGCAGGGGGAAGCTCCTGCATTGAGTGTCTGCTCCGTGGTGGTCAGTGCATGTCATAGCAGCTGGTCATCCCGCCATTCAGTTGATTTGCATATTAGCCTTTTATTATATAGGATTATGTATTTTAGTGGCAGACAGTTCTTTATCCATTCAACAAATGTATTTTATTAAGCTAGGCATTCTTTTAGTTACTGAATAAATATTACTGAAATGCAGACACTATAAATAAATAGCACAATTGTGCTATGAACTTCTAATTTCTCCTTTCTGAATGAATTCATTTTTGCGTGGCGCAAGATGATGTGCAAGGTGGTGCATACCCAGATATCTGGGCAATTCTGTAAAGGATTTCTTGCTAAAGGCTATTTGGAACTGTTTTTGAGAGATACTAATTTATAGTGCACATTATACAAGGAAACTTCTTACTGTGAGAAGTATAGCTGTAAAATTTCTCAAATCTCTCTCAGTCCTTTACAATGGGATATCTATGCAAATAATATCTTTGTGGACAGACAGTATCTTTGCTCAGAAAGTTTATCTGATCAGTTTTTGCTGTCTTAATTTGGCAGGAATTTTTTATGGTGATATTAACATGGAAAACTGTGATGAATTGGTAAATAGTGATAGATTAATAGGATATTAATATTTTGGTCTACCTTATAGCCATGACATACTAACTTTATTGGGTGGCAAGCAGGAGCGTTTGTAATTTTGAGTAGAAAACTCAATCAGGTTTAACTGCAGGTTCCTGGGAACAATAAGGCATTTCAGAATGGAAATTAACTCCATGGTTTATCTCTATGAACTTTCAAATTTTACTGTTAAATTAATATTTTTAAATATAGGTTTGAAGTTTTCCATGAGTCTCTGTTTCAATCTTAAACTTTTAAGTGTTTTTCCATTAGAAGATATGGCTGGTTTCTGCTACTTTCTCTGATTTCATGATACTGTACTAAGGAGGCCATCTAGCTACCATTATGTTTGGTCTTTGGAGTCAGAATGCTTAAATTCATTTTATACTTCCATCACATGGTAGCTGTATGAATTTTTCAAGTTACATAAAGTATCCATGTCTTAATTTCTTCATCTGTGAAATGGGGATTTTAATAATTCCCATCATTTAAGTCACTTTACTGCTTAAATAAGAAAACTTATGTAACTTAGCATGGTAAGGAAATGTATATTATGATTCCTTTGAACAGATTTCATCATGTATAAAGAATTCCAAGTGTATTTCATGTAATATGGCAAATAATATTGGGTTACATAAGGGCACATAAGTATCAACTAATTAATAGTAAATATTGTTAAAATCCATGGTTGTACAGGACTTATTAGAACTTCAAGTACTTTCTAAAAGGAATAAAATATTTACATTAAATATTCCTGTTGTAGGTTCACAAATTTACATATTATGTAACATATACATATTTTATAAAATTAGATATTATATATATAGTATGCACACAATATATGTTATGTAAGTATGTGTATAGATAGATAACCAAAGGGAAGACAATAATTTCTGAAATTATGTCTAAGAATAACTCTGTGCTACCAGACAGTCATAACAAGGTTAATGATTATAATTTTCTAGTTAAAAAATATTACCATTTTAGTCCTAACCGGTTTGGCTCAGTGGGTAGAGCGTCAGCCTGTGGACTCAAGGGTCCCAGGTTTGATTCCGGTCAAGGGCATGTACCTTGGTTGCGGGCACATCCCCAGTAGGAGGTGTGCAGGAGGCAGCTGATGGATGTTTCTCTCTCATCGATGTTTCTAAGTCTCTATCCCTCTCCCTTCCTCTCTGTAAAAAATCAATAAAATATATTTTAAAAAATTACCATTTTATTAGTAGTCACAACTTTTGGAGGAGCCTTGGTGTCTACGAGAGTAATTTATTATATGAATCTTTATATTGTCTTCAATAAAAATATTACAGAAGATTCATAGTAGAAGCATGTTAAGTCTGCCTATTATTAATGTTGCCTACTCTGATAAATATGTTGTTTCTGTAGATGTTTGAACAACCCATCATCTCATCGGGTCTTCTGGGTTGACTTAAATGCACAAGTTAGCATAAATAAATTAAAGTAGCATATAATTTTGTAAGCTTTCATATCTACATTGAGTGATATAGATACAAACATTATTCTTATACTGATTTATTCATCTATAATAATAAAAGCATAATATGCTAATTAGAACAGACATCCTTCCAGACGAAGCCAGGGCTGTGAGGGAAGCCCCAGTCCAGAGTGACTACCAGTGGCTGGAGGGAAGCCAGTGCTGGAAGCCAGGAGTAGAAAGGCTCTTGCTTGAATTTCATGCCTCAGGCCTCTAGTTTACCAAGATTTAGTGAATATTTCCTATACAGGTAATTTGTTTGGCAAGGTGAAAGTACACATCAATGTGGATGAAGGAATAGGAAGCAGTGACAGTACATAAAAGAGTAAGATAAGAAGTGTATTATTTATCTCTTTATCAATATAGGACTATTATTTAAAAATATCTCTATTTTCTATTTGCAAACTGAAGGTATCACCAAAGCTTATGGTTTTAGTTAAGACATGATTATTTTAGAATTCCTCTTTATGACAACACTAGGGGCCCGGTGCACAAAAATTTGTGCACTCGGGGGGTCCTTCAGCCCAGCCTGTGCTCTCTTGCAGTCTGGGACACCTCGGGGGGGATGTCCACCTGCTTGGCATGCCTGGCCAGCCTGGATGAGGGGCTGAGAGCTATTTTCAGGCTGCCCACAGCCCCTTCAGGGTTCATGCACTGGGGGGTGGGAGGGCTAGTGAGTGCAGGCCTGGATGTTTCCCACCGGAGGGCCCACGATCACATACGCCTGGTGGGCCCCCACCACTGAGGGGACACACCTGGTGCAGAGCTGGATGGCGAGCCAGGGGTGGATGCTGGTGCAGAATCCCTCGGTGGAGCCCTGCTGCTGAGCAAACACACCTGGGGTGGAGCTGGGCAGTGGACTGGCTTCAGATTTTCCGCACTGTGCAGCAGACGCTCCCGCACACCCTGTGGAGGCCCCTGAGGGGCAGATGAAGGTAGCGGACCCTGAATGGGTGTTCCTGCATGCTCCCGAGGAGGCCCCCGGGGCAGAGCCAGGCAGCTGACCCAGGATGACTGCTCCTGCATGCCCTGAAGAGGCCCCCGAGCTCCCACATGCCCCAGGGAGGCCCCCAGGGGGCGGAGCCAGGCAGTGGACCCGGGACAGGTGCTCCTGGAATCCTCGAGGAGACCCCCAGGCCGACCCCACACCACTGAGCTGACACACCCGGCACAGCTATGCTGGCCTCGGAGGCTCCCAATGCAGAGCCGCCCTGCCAGCCTCCATCTTGGGTTAATTTGCATACAGCAGCTCTGATTGGCTGGTGGGCATGGCCGTGAGCAGGGGCTCAGCCAACCTAGGCAGGTAGTTGCAACAGAAGCCTCTGGTTTGCTCTAGCTCCATGGCTGTTGGCCTCCATCTTGGCTGGGTTAATTTGCATACAGCCGCTCTGATTGGCTGGTGGGCCTGGCCGTGAGCGGAGGCTCAGCCAGCCTAGGCAGGCAGTTGCAACAGAAGCCTTTGGTTTGCTCTAGCTCCATGGCTGTTGGCCTACATCTTGGCTGGGTTAATTTGCATA
>PVJC01010702.1:0-43169 GCA_004026665.1 Murina feae | reverse complement strand
TAGCTGGAAGGCTGGGGAGGGTTGGGGGGGAATTAAGGGAGTAGCCAAAAGACTGGCACGCATGCATATGAGCATAATCAATGGACACAAGAAACGGGGGGGCGGGGGTAGGGGAAGAGGGGGGAAGAGCAAGGGGAAAAACGGAAACCTACCTATCACTTGTAATACTTTAAGCAAAAAAAAAAAAAAAGAAAAGAAAAAAAAATGAAATAAAGGCTTTAAAGACATACAAAAGCTGAAAGAAAGAACTAATTACCAGCAGGCCTGCACTAAAAGGCATTTTAAAGGAAGTTCTTCAGACAGAAGAGAAATGATGCCAGATGAAAGTCCGAATCTACATAAAGAAATAAAGAGCACAAGAAATTGTAACTATGTGATTAGAAAGAAAATATATTTAAAAATATTATTTACAGTACTTCTCTTTAAAAGATAATTGTCTATTTAAAGCAAAACAGAATTATAACATATTATAATTATAACATATGTTAAGTGAAATGAATGACAATAGTACAAAGTTTTTATTACCTATTAGTTTCCACATTTGTCTATGAATTAAGGTGACCAGATTTAAAGCAGTACACCGTTGATGGGGGGGGGGGGGGGGTGGTGTTATTTTTCTTTCTTTTTTAAAATTATTACTTAAAATATTACAAAGAGTAATAAGGACTTTTTTAAAACGCCGCGGGATGCGGGACAAACTGTTAAAAATCGGGACTGTCCCGCCAAAAGAGGGACGTCTGGTCACCTTACTATGAATTCAGAAAAATATGACATGACTATTTGGGCCTTTTTAGAAATACTTTTGAGTAACCAAACATAATGTTTTGTTTTGTTTTTTAAATATATTTTATTGATTTTTCACAGAGAGGAAGAGAGAGGAATAGAGAGTTAGAAACATCGATGAGAGAGAAACATCAATCATGCCTGTAACAAAGGTACATGCCCTTGACTGGATTAGAACCTGGGACCCTTGAACCTGTAGGCCAACGCTTTATCCACTGGGTCAAACTGGTCAGGGCCAAACATAATGTTTTATATAACATTTTATAAAATTGAAAATGACATTTATTTATTAATTACTTGTGAGTAGCAATAATAGGTAAGAATTTTGTTATAATAAAATACATTGCATTTGAAAATAGCAAGAAATGCAAATAGTCTGGATTTGAAATTTAGTTTTGGGGTTGAGTCTCAATTGCTATCAAGTTGATTATGCAATTTATACTTGCAATTTAAGCAGTTATGTTCTGAATCAAAGAATTATTTGACATTCTATATAATTATATACTTATTATTTATTTTTTTCTGTCCTATGAGAACAAGTACTTGGTTTTATTATTTGATATTCTCAAACTTTGAAAGCGTATTTGTCCTATAGAAGGTGCTCAAATATTTGTGAATGAATGAATAAATGTGGACGAATATTGTTGAGTGAATGTATAATGCTAGGAGGATTTTATTTTAGTGTCCTTCTGTGTTTTTTCCCCACCTAGTTTTGTGCCAGAGACCTTTTTGAAGAAATGATGAAAGTTATGATGGATCCCCTTCCCAGGAAAATACTACACACACACACACACACACACACACACACACACACACACACACACACAGTAACACCTACAACAGGATGAGATTGATGGACTCCTAAGCTTGATCATGGATTCCTAGGTTAGTAATTTTTATAACAAAGGTAATTTAAGGCTTATGGCTTGTAAAAGAAGTGGTTCTTAAGTAGAGGTGATCATCAGAATCTTAAATAAACACTTAGCACAGTGTTTGGTACATGATAAACACCAATAATTCTAATTCTAATTATTACCTGCCGATTACATCTGGCATCATTTCCCTTCTGTCTGGATACCTAAAATATTCAGGTTTCACCTTTTCTTGATTCTGAATCCAGAGGGCACTGTCCCACGCATGTATTTATCTTTACAAAAATTCACATTTTATTAAGTGACGAGGGGCCCAGTGCACGAAATTCGTGCACGGGGAGAGGGTGGGGGCCCCTCAGCCCAGCCTTCCCCGTCTCACAGTCTGGAACCCCTCAGTGGATGTCCTATGATGGCCCCAGTCTGCCAGGTGCCTTTGTGTGTGTGTGTGTGTGTGTGTGTGTGTGACCACTGGGGACCTGCCCCCAGCCGCATCTGAGGCTCAGAGCAGTCCTCCTGTGTGTGTCTACCTGCTGGGGGCCTGCCCCCAGGCACACCATCGAGGCTTGAAGAAGGCACCCCTCCATGTTGATCTCTCAGACTCTTGCCCTCCCCTGCATGTTGTTCTCTTTTTTGAGCTGTGGCCAGGGCTGGGTGCGGCCTGCCTCCCAAGCTTGCCTACTGCCCATCTTCCTCCAGCCACCAGAAAGCTGAGAAACCCTGCCTCGTGGTCAGGCCAGCCTTTTCCTGCTCCCTGATCCTCGGAAGGGGTCTGGGGAGCTGCCAAGCAGGCCCCCAGCCCCCAAGGGCTTGCTTTCCCGCTCCCCAGTGTCCCCCAAAGGGCCTGGGGAGCCTCCAAGCAGGCCGCTGACTCTTTCTCACTCACCGGTCCCCTGCTGCCTTCCTTTCACACTCCCCGGTGCCATCAAGGGGTCTGGGGAGCCACCAAGCAGGACCCCAGCCCCTGCAGCCTTGCTTTCCTGCTCCCCAGTGCCCCGCAAAGGCCTGGGAAGCCACCAAGCAGGCCCCCGACCCCCACTGCCTCTTTCTCACTCACCGGTACCCTGCTGCCTTGCTTTCCTGTTCCCCGGTGCCCTGCAAGGGGCCTGGGAAGCCCACCAAGCAGGCTGCTGACCCCCTGCTGCCTCTTTCCTGCTCTCTGATGCTCCTCAAAGGGCCTGAGCAGCCGCCAAGCAGGCCCCTGGCCCCCACCACCTCTTTTCCGCTCCCCAGTGCCCCTCAAAGGGCCTGGGGAGTCACCAAGCAGGCTGCCAACCCTGCCGCCTCTTTCCCACTCACTGGTCCTGGGTCCTGCGCTATTCCACCCTGCAGCCGCTCTGTGCACTCAGGAGGTCCCTCAGCCCGACCTGTGCCCTCTCACAGTCTGGGACCCCTCTGGGGATGTCCACCTGCTGGCATGCCTTACCAGGCTGGGTGAGGGGCTGATGGCTGTTTGCAAGCTGGCCAAGCCCCCCAGTAACGTCCCTCACCCCATTGGGTTGTGGCCAGCATGGGCTGATTGGCACTTTCAGACTTTAAGGCTGTCCACAGCTCCCATTGACCCAATGTCCCAGCAAGGCTGGCTGGAAGCAGGTTTCTGAGGTTTGTTTATCTTCTGTAATTGATACCCTGTTCCTTTAAGCCGAGGCCTCCTGTTAATGAAGCCTTCTCTCTGCTTCACCTCGTGGTGTCTATAATGAGACAATGTTACTCTTAGTGGTCAGGCCAGGCCTGCTGTTTCCTTCAGCTCCTGAGGGTTCTATGATTGATACTTTGTTGCAAACATGTGTTTTGCTTGAGCCAGGATAAGCGGAGCGGGACACAGTTTCGCTTTCACTCCTGCTGCAATGGAAGCTGCCATTTACTCAGGTCCGTGAGTGGCGACCTCCATGTTGGCTGCCTAATTTGCATACAGTCGCTCTGATTGGCTTGTGGGCATGGCTTACCTGTCCCAAAGAAACAGTTAATTTTAATATTACGCCTTTATTAGTTTAGATTCTGAGACCCTTGTCTTAGTGAATACTGACTGGAGTCACGTGGCAATTATTCTCAAAGGTCATGGTAAAGGAGGAAAAAATTACTGTGCTTATTTAAATTTGAATATTTAACTGAGAATCACTGTTAATACTTTTGGAGTAGTAGATGCAACTTTGATGACGATTAAGGAAACTTGTTAGATAAGCAATTAGGCAAAAAAGCTAAAGTTCAATGGAGGAAGTGGAGAGAAGAAAAAGTAGAGGACCAAATGCAAACTGAATACAAGACCAGCCATAAGAACAAGAACAGTAATGCTGATTGAGTTCTCATTATAGTGATTTTCTTTTTCTTTTTTAAAAAAATTTATTTTATTTTTAAAATTTAAATTCTTTATTGTTGAAAGTATTACATATGTCTCCTCCCCCCACCCCCACTGACCTGAGATTTTGCTGTCTATGATTCCTTGTAAGATTTTTATGGTTTCAAAATTTACATTTAAGAATTTTATCCATTTTGAGTTTATTTTTGTGTATGGTGTAAGTTGGTGACATAGTTTCATTTTTTTTCTTATATCTGTCCAATTTTCCCAACACCATATATTGAAGAGTCTGTCTTGACTCCACTGTATGCTCTTGCCTTGTTTGTCAAATATTAATTGAGCATAATGTCTTGGGTTGATTTCTGGGGTCTCTGTTCTGTTCCATTGATCTATATGCCTGTTCTTGTGCCAGTAACAGGTTGTTTTGATTACAGTAGCTCTGTAGTATAAACTTGATATCTAGTATTGTGATCCCTCCAACTTTGTTATTTTTTCTCAAGATTTCTGTAGCTATTCGGGGTCTTTTTTTGGTTTTATATAAATTTTTGGAATATTTGTTCTAGATCTATAAAATATGATGTTCATATTTTATTAGGGATTGCACTGAATTGGTAGATTGCTTTGGGTAATGTGAACAATTTAATGATATTATTTATATTAACCCATGAACATGGCATATTCTTCGACTTGTTTATATCTTCCTCTATCTCTTTTTTCAATATCCTGTAGATTTCTGAGTACCTCCTTGGTTAAGTTTATTCCTATGTATCTTAATTTATTGTTATGGTAAATGGGATTTTTTTTTTTAGTTTCTCTTTCTGAGAATTCACTATTGATGTATGAAATATCCCTCATAATATGGCTATGAATTTCCAGGAGTTAAGTTAATTTTGTATCCTGCTACATTACTGAATTAATTTATTAAATCTAGTAGTTTTTTGGTGGAGTCTTTAGGGTTTTCTATGTACAATATAATGTCATCTGTGAATAATGAGAGCTTTACTTCCTCCTTTCCAATTTGGATGTCTTTTATATTTTCTTCTTCTCTGATAACTATGGCTAGGATTTCCAGTATTATGTTGACTAAGAGTGGTAAAAATGGACATCCCTGTCTTGTTCATGTTCTTAGGGTTTAGTTTTAGTTTTTGCACATTGAATATGATATTGGCTATAGGTTTGTCATGTATGGACTTTATTATGTTGAGAGAAAATCCCTCTATTTCAACTTTGCTGAGAGTTTTTATTAAAAAAAGGGTGTTTGATTTTGTTGAATGTCTTTTCTGTATCTATTGACATGATCACGTGATTTTTTTTTTTTGTCTCTCAGTTTGTTATGTAAGTATCACATTATTGACTTGCACATACTGTGTTATGGAGCAACCCACAAGAGATGACCACCAGAGCCAAAAGGTAGAATTTAGGAGCCTTTATTCAGCTGGCCAGTGTCTGCAGTGCCAGTACCCCAACTAAGCGAGGACTGACACTGCAGCCCTGACCAGATTCAGAAGCAAGCTTTTATTCACAAAAACCACAAAAGGTGATGCACAAAGTTTGTTGCTCTATTTCTCAATGCAGGATACAGACTCATAAGTTTTGACTAGAGCATGACTATTTCCTTATCTCTAGCAGTAGCAGTAAGTCCTACTGATCTGCAAACAAGCTGGGGCAAGTTGACCTTTACAACTGCACCAGCTTTGCATCCTGGAATAAATACCACTTAGTCATGGTATATGATCTTTTTAATATATTGATGGATCTGATCTGCTAATATTTTGTTGAAGATTTTAGCACCTATGTTTATGAGGGCTATTGGCTTGTAATTAGTTCTTTTTCTTTGTAGTGTATTTATCTGGTTTTGAAATTAGGATAATAGTGGCCTCATATAAAGAGCTTGGAACTGTTCCTTCCTCTTGGATATTTTGGAATAGTTTGAGGAGGAAAGGTGTTAGTTATTCTTGGAAGGTTTGGTTAAATTCCCCATGTGAAGCCTTCTAGACCAGGACTTTTGTTTGCTGGGAGTTTTTTTGTTTGTTTGTTTTGTTACTGCTTCAATTTCATCAGTCGTTATTGGCCTATTTTGGTTTTCTGATTTATTCTGATTTAGTTTTGGAAGATAGTATTTTTTTAGGACTTTCCCCATTTTATCCACATTGTCCAGCTTGTTGTTAATAGCATTTTCTTACAATCCTTTGTATTTCTGTGGTGTGAGTTATTACTTCACAACTTTCATTTTTTATTTTGTTTATTTGGGTCCTCTCTCTTTGTTTCTTGATGAGTCTGGCTAATAGTTCATCAATCTTGTTTATCTTTTCAAAGAGAACCAGTTTTTGGTTTCATTGATTTTTTTGTATTTATTTTTTTAGCTTCTATGTCATTTATTTCTTCTTTAATCTTTATTATTTCCTTCCTTCTACTTACTCTGGATTTTTCTTGCTGTTCTCTTTCTAATTCTTTAAGTTGTAGGTTTAAATAGTTTATTATAAATCTTTCTTCTTTTTTTTTGTGTGTGTGTAGGTCTGTATTGCTATGAATTTCCCTTTCAGGACTGCTTTTGCTGTATCCCATAGATTTTGGGTAGTTGTGTGTTCATTTTCATTTGTTTCCAGAAAGTTTCTGATTTCTATCTTTATCTTTTTGGTCACCCATTTATTATCTAATAATATGCTATTTAGCCTCCATGAGTTTGAATGTTTTTGAGTGTTTGTACTGTAGTTGATTTCTAATTTTATTCCATTGTGATTTGAGAAAATGCTTGATATAATTTCAGTCTCCTTGAACTTGTGGAGACTTGTTTTGTGTCCTAATATGAGGTCTGTTTTTGAGAATGACCCATGTGCACTTCAGAAGAATGTATATTCTGCAAATATGGGGTGAAATATTCTATAAATGTTAATTAAACACATCTGTCAAGTGTATCATTTAGAGTCTCTGTTTCCTTGTTAACTTTTGTCTGGAATATCTATCCAGTGAAGTGAGCAGGATGTTAACATTCCCTATTATGACTGTGTTGCTGTTGATCTCTCCCTTAAAGTCCTCTAGAAGTTTTAAAATATATTTAGATGCTCCTATATTGATTGCATATATGTCTACCAGAGTTATAACCTCTTATTGGATTCATCCCTGTAGTATTATGTAGTAACCTATATTGCCTCTTATGATGACCTTCATTTTGAAGTCTATTTTCTCAGCTATAAGTATTGCTACTCAAGCTCTTTTTTTAAATTTCCATTTGCATGGAAAATTTTTTTCCATTCCTTCACTCTCATCTTGTGTGAGTCTTTTGTTCTGAGGTTGATCTCTAGTAGACAGTATATAGTTGGGTCATGTTTTTGTATCCATTCAGCTACCCTGTCTTTTGATTGGAGTATTTAATCCATTTACATTTAAGTTTATTATTGATAGGTATTTATTGCCATTTTAACTCCTTATGCCCATGTTTCTCTCTTCTTTTTCTCTTTACATTACCGTAGTCATGTTAGTATTTCTTGCAGTGCTGGTTTGGTGGTGATAAACTCCTTTAGGCTTTTTTATTGTCGATAAGGTCTTTATTTCACCATCAGTTTTGAATTGATAGCTGTGCTGCTTATAGTAATCTTGGTTTCAGATAATTGCTTTTCATTACCTTGAGTACTTCATGCCATTCCCTTCTAGCCTGTAGAGTTTCTAATGAAAAATCAGTTGTCAGCCTTATGGAAACTCCTTTGTAGGTAATAGTTTTGTTTTCTCTTACTGCGTTTAAGATTCTCTCTTTGTCTTTAATTTTTGGCACATTAATTATAATGTGTCTGGGTGTAGACCTGTTTGGGTTCTTTTTGTTTGGGACTTTCTGTGCCACCTGAACTTATATGACTTTTTTTCTTTACCAGTTCAGGGAAGTTTTCTGCCATTATTTTTTCAAACAGGTTCTTTATTCCTTGCTCACTTTCTTCTCTTCCTGCCCCTCTGATTATACAAATATTATTACATTTTATGGTGTCCTACAGTTCCCTTTAGCTGTCCTCCTATTTGTAAATTTCTTTTTGGTTCTCTGATTGAGTGACTTTTTCTACCCTGTCTTATAATTCACTACATGATCCTCAGCTTCCCCTAATCTGCTGTGTATTCCTTCGACTCTGTTCTTTATTAGTGCTATGTCATTTTTCAGAGTTACTTTATCTTTTCTCATGATGTTGAACATCTTTGCCATCATTTTTCTGAACTCTATGACTGATAAATTTCTTTAAAAAATATTTTATTGATTTTTTTACAGAGAGGAAGGGAGAGGGCTAGAGAGTCAGAAACATTGATGAGAGAGGAACATCGATCCACTGCCTCCTGCACACCCACCTCCTTCTGGGGATGTGCCCGCAACCAAGGTACATGTCCTTGACTGGAATCGAACCTGGGACCCTTGAGTCCTCAGGCTGACGCTCTATCCACTGAGCCAACCTGGTCAGGGCTGATAAATTTCTTATCTGTGGGAAGCTGAAATGGCCTTGGACTCAAGACCTCGAGGCCCCTCTCTGCAAAGGTAGATAGAGGCAGTTTTCCCTATATGAACCCTTCTCTTATGCTACATGGGAAGGAACACGCTGAGACTTGCAAGTTATGATTATAAGCAAATGTCCTTGTAGATTAAGTAGAATTATAGCTTGGGTATTTTTCTTAGGGATATGGACTGAGGAAGGACACCAGGGCTTGTTTAGTCATAGAAGATTATCTGTAAGTAGCCATAGAAACAAGGATGTGTCTGGTGCCAAGAAGTTTTGAATACGGTCCAAGAACTAGAGTATAAATATTTGCTTGTAATAAAGTTTGAAGCTGCTGCAGTTTTTAACTCTTCAGTCCTCCCGATCCCATCTTTTTTGTGTCTTTATTTCTCAGCCTCTTCGCCTTAATTTCAGGTTACCTGATCGATTGCCGGCAGGTACTGGCACTTATCTCCATTTTATTTGGCTCTTCCTGTGGAGAATTCTCTGGTTCTTTCAGTTGGGGTTTGTTTGTTTTTTTGTCTCCCCATTTTGGCTGCCTGTTTGTGTTTGTGTCTGTGTATTAAATAGGTCTGCTATGACTCCCAATGTCTAGTGAAGGGCAATACCAGAACTTGTTTCTGACCGGCCCTGAGTATCTAGTTTGGAGCTATCAGCAATCCAAAGCTTGTGGCTCTCTCTGCTGGGGTTGGGTGCCTTTGGAAAGGACTAAGATGTGCATTTAAGTCTTCTTTTCCTAAATCTGAGCATGGGATTAGATTAGACTAAGGCTTAAAGCCTCCTGAGACCTGTCTCTGCTTGCAATCTCACTGACACTCAGACTTGGTTAGCCTCAGGCTATCACCCAGAGGATGGGGTAAGGAGTCTTTCAACAGGGTGGGGCAACTGCCTTACTCCCAGGAAAAAAACATCTGGATAACAAATGCCTGTAGAAGAAAAATCTCCTTTGCATTATGAGGGAATGACTCAGCTTAGAAAATCAGGGTGGCTGCCCTCCAAGCTCCAACTCCAAAGCCCCCAGTCTTGGCTTCTATTCACAAAGCTCATGTCCACTTTGTCCTCCCTCTGCTGGAGCCCAAAGGGAGTGGCTGTACATGTAATTTTGTGCATTTTTCCTTTAAGAGGGAGCCTGCAGTTCCAGCTATCTGTGGCCAGCAGACAGAAACCCTGCTGCTTTTCACAGCCAGATGTTATGTGGGCACCTTTCTCAGCTCTGCTGCTTTGGGTTGGGGAGCCCATATTACGGTTTAGACCCCACAGTTTTCACTGGGAACTTCCTGCAGCTGAGATATCTCTCCAGACCTTCAGTTGTTGTCCCTGGGAGCTTGGTCAGCCCTTTTGAGCCTTCCCACTTCCTATCATTCTATGTGGTCTCCATTTTCTGTCCTTGATTTTCAGGGTTCTCTCCAGCTAGTCTGCAGTTGATTTTTCAGTATTTTAGTTGTATATCCATTTTGTTCCTGGGAGAATGTCAGAGTAGCTTCCACTTATGCAGCCACCATTTTGGAAGCAAATGATTTAAGATATGAAACTGACTCTGTTGCCTATATTTTAAACCTATAATAAAATTGCTGTGTAAAACATTTAGGGTTGATAAAGGAAGGAAATTATGATAGTTTTAAAATATATGATTAAGATTTAAGAGCAGATTAAATATGATGTGCTTACTCTGTAAAATAAAAGTAGTGTCCTCCAGAGTTGAAGGTTTCAATTTTATTTTGGCCTCATTAAAATTCCCCTATGAGGTCCTAAGGTAGGCAGGTGAAGTTATTTGGTTGGTTGCTTATTTTATAGGAAGAATAAGAAGGTTTTGGCCTGTAATCTTTGCATGGTAAAAGTGGGTGATGGGGCCTGCCTTCAAGAATCAGAGTTGCTTGTGTCAGAGTATTTAGTTTTTTAGGTAGTGTTCCCTTAAAGTAGAACTTGAGATGGGGCCTTGGTAAATCAAATGGTTTATTGGGGGAAAGGTGCTCTCTATAGAAAGAGAGGGAGAAAAGTAGGATAAGGTGGTAGAAAAGAAAAATGAGTGTATAGACCAGCTCATGCCAATTTAAAGGAAGCCCTGGAGTATAAATTATGCCATAGAGTTGATCTCATCCTGAAGCACATTCTGGTCAGTCACTGGCCACGATCTGCCTTCTGGTTATGGTGGGTGAGGCTTCCAGGACGAGACAACCCCTATTTGACAGAGGGCAATGCTCCTAGATGGAGGCAGAATTGTCATCATTCAATGCTCATAACTAAGGATGGTGTGCTGGCTTGTAAAGGAGATTAGGATGGAGCACCAATAGCATCCACTGAAATACGCTCCTTGTGCTGCTCAGATAATTTTGCTTCTCACATTAAATATACTTCAGGATTCTTATTGGTCACAATTTCTGGGACAACTTATAGGAGGAAGCTTAGTGGGATAAATAATAGCCCCTCACTGCTGTGGTTTGTCCCAATACCATAACTGATACTCATCATTTTTTTCTCCTCCCACTCTTTCCAGACTCCTCTTACCTTCAATGAACACTTCTACTAGTATAGGTGACTTGCTTGGTGAATTAACTCAGACCCTGTTCCCTGAGAAGTCTGAGCCTTTCTCTCGATGTCTTTATCAGTTCATGGTTGCTGCGACCTGTCCATTTAGTTACGATTGGGCATGGGGAGAACTCGATATGTCCTTTGGATCACTTTAATGCCCAACCCATTTTTTCAAGCCCCCATATGTTGCTGCAGCAACCATGCCTCCTGATGATCACAGTTTCCCTGCACCTATTGTAACTATTTTCTTTGCTGGTGGTCTATTGCATTAGGAGCTAAAGTGACCAGGCAGCAGCTGGGACTTTCTGTTTAGTGGGATTCTCACTTTTCTCCCTGGTGGAAGGGTTCCCTCTCTGGAAACCAAGACCTCTTGACCCATAAAACCTAAAGTGTGGGGTAGAAAAGCAAACATATCCTAGTGGGTCCCTAGAAATATTTCTGAGAAGGATCTCTTTGATTCTATGATTGAATTTCTTAACCTAAGTAATCAGGCTATCAAGGCACAACATCATGTACTGGTCTTTGGTGTAAGATGTATACTGTGTATCTCCAAGGTGTCATCTCAAAACTGGAATGCAAGTTATGTCTTCAAAAGGCTGTTTCATCACTCTGTCAGGTTGGCAATATTGGAGTGTGTGATATATGATAAGGCCTCTAAATCCTGTGGTTATCTGCCTATAACACCTCAGCTCTTTTGTAGTAAAGTGCATCTCTTAGTTTGAGGTGAAGGTATGTATGATATGTAGGATCCCACATCAGTATATCAGGCACTTTATAAGTCTTTGGATAGTGGTGCTGGTTGGGGCACTGTGGGTAGTAAAGGCAAATCCTTAGCTGGAATATGTATCCTCTACAGTACACATGAAACATTGCCCTTTCCAGTGTGTGAGGGGTCTGATGTAATCAGTTTGCTACCAAGTAGCTCATTGATGAGAAGGATGATACCATTTTAGGGTCTCAGTGTTGATGTCTATAGCTGGTATTCACAGCAGCAGTAGATGGATCAGCCTTGGTGAGAGGGAGGCCAACCTGTGGACACAAGAATAGCCTCCAGCTCTGCTGAGGTAACTATTCTGCTTCTTAGAACATGCGAGGACAGCTGAAGACAGAGGCTGGCTGACAACTATTGGCTGAGTCATTCTGTCTATTTGATTGTTTGCTGCCTTCTCAGAGGTGGTCAAAGATCCGCACATTTGTGCTCACTCCCATAGGGCCATCAATGTACTTCTTCCCTAGACCTCCTTGGCCTTAGTCTTCCACTCTTGCTTACTCTAAGTCTGTGAATTTATGTATATACTTACCTCAGGCCCCTTTCCTTTGTACACAAACTAGAAAACTGGGTGTTGTTCCCATTGAGAGGATTTTCCTTGAGTGGTCTGCACTGAAGCATTAGTCCATGTGTGCTTGTGCTCACATACTGAGCTGACTTACCTGGAGCTTGGGAATTTTCATCCTCCATCAGCTGGTCATCAGGAACCTCCCCATGAGGTAAGAGGAAGACATTAGAGCAACAGTGGTAGGTGACATGGGGATCTGGGACACTTGTTCATGCAGCTTTTGACCTATGGATCAGCTGGATCTTAAATGTACCACTTCCTTTTATTATAAACTAGAGGCTCAGTGCACAAAAATTTGTGCATGCAAGGGGGTTCCTCAGCCCAGCCTGTGCCCTCTTGAAGTCTGGGACCCATTGTGGGATGTCCACCTGCTGGCTTAGGCCTGCTCCCAGGGTGATCAGGCCTAAGCTGGCAGTCAGATATCCCTCTGGCAGCCCAGGAACCCTCGAGGGATGTCCACTTGCCAGTGGGGGGCAGGCCTAAGCTGCAGTCGACATCCTTAGCACTGCTGAGGAGGCAGGAGAGGCTCCCACCACCACCGCTTTTCTGGCAGCCGTCAGACTGGCTTGTGGCTGAGCAGAGCTCCCCCTGTGAGAGTGCACTGACCACCAGGGGCAGCTCCTGCATTGAGCATCTGCCCCCTGGTAGTCAGCTTGCGTCATAGTGACCAGTCATTCCCAGTTGTTCTGCTGTTAGGATCAATTTGCATATTACCCTTTTATTATATAGGATTGTTGGTTGGTCCACTGGACCTTATGGTAAGTTGAATAAAGGTTTGAAGATAGTGATGGAGTAAGTCATGTAGCTATCTAGGAGAAAATCATTGCAGCTTTAAAAACCGATGAAGAGACTCTTTATATTGCTACTGGAAAGATCTGCAAGATGCTTAGTTAAGTAAAAAAAAAAAAAAAAAAGCCAGGAGTAAATGGACACTGTTTAAAAATGAGAAAATGAAGAAATAGGTACAATTTACCATTTAGCTATATGGTGGTAACCACCAAAAGAACTAAAAGTAGAAACTAGTAACAGTGAATTTATCTGAGAAGAGGTATTGGTAGGTTAGAAAATGGCCAAGAACTGCTACTTTCCACTCATTAACTTTCTGTACTGTTTTCACGTTATTTGTCTTTTTGTTGTAGACATGGAGCCAGAGGAAAGAAAATGTTATAAGGACTGAGGGCGAGAGCTGCAGCAGATGAGATACTTTTGGAAAATGTTCCAGGTCAGTTTGGTGGGTTTCTCTGATGCTCATGCTACAGTTACTGGTCCTGACCTTTCATTTCAGACTGGCTATTTTTTTAATGTCCCATCATGACAATTAGGACTTATGGTAATCCCTGGTGCCTCCTTCTCGGTCCATTCCCCACACAGTAGCATGGATGTTACAGATTCAAGTCTCAGTGCAAGTGCTGCCATTGACTTGCTCTGTTGAGAGAGCAAGCAATGATGCACTTACAAATACTTTTATGGTGCCTAGGGCAGTGTGCAAGATCACACAGTAGGGTATACTGCAGGAATGTGGAAGAGGTACCTCTGGTTACACAAATGTAAAGCATAGTCCATGTGAGGGTATCCAAACCTTCTGCCTGGGATGTCTTTTCCTACAGCCTTTGCTGTGCTGGCTCCATGTTATCCTCTAGGTCCCAACCTTTATTGACACTGATAGAAGCTGGCTGGCCTGTTAGGCTCTACCTCAGCCCCTTATTGCTTTCCATGTGTCTCCATTTATACTTACCTTCTTACTTATTTTTTTTTTTGTCGATATCCCCTGTTAGAATCTAAGCTTCACTTCAGTTTATAATTTAATTAATATTTGTTGAATGTTGAACGTGAACTTGAACAAATTAATTTTTTGGTGCCTTCCATTTCACTCATCAGCAAAATGTGAGAATTTAAAAACAACATTGAGGACATTTGTATTACATGATTAAATGCCGAGCTCTTTTTGCATTACTTATGTTTAATACAACCCATCCATAGCAGTTAACACTTTAAACAATTTACACTAAATGTGTTTTAAAAGGATTCAAAAAGTGAAACTGAAGTAATTTAGAGTTGTTAGAAGGAACAAATTTTATGTGTGGTTGAATATATGTTTTAGGATTACACTTAGCTGAAAGTGGCAGTAAACCCCAAATAATGGCTTCAACTTATTTAATTTTCATGTTGAAATCTGAAAACAAGTGGTTCAGGATCTTGCCCCATGGTTTTGGACATCCAGGCTTCTTATATCTTGTGTCTTTGTCATGTCTTCCCTTCCCTTCTCAAGGCCATCTCCTTCTCTATGATGGTGGTGCAGTTCCAGCCATCTATTTGCCCTCCAGCCAGCAGGAAGGAGGAAGGGAAAGTAGAAGGTCTTGTCTTTTTTTTCAAGGATATTTCCTGGAAGTTGCATCCAATATTCTTCCTTACATTATATCATTCAGAACTTAAGTCATATTGGTACACCTTTCTTCAATAGAAATGTAGTCCCTATTCTGGTTTGCTAGGTAAGCAATTCAAAATAAGAGAATTACTATAAAAGAAGTGTAGAATGGTTGTTAGGGACAACTGGCAGTATTTGCCATGATGCATGCCTTAAAATCATGATTTTAGTAGTGTCCTTTATTTTTTATGCAACAACTTTTGGGTTCATTGGAAATTCTTTATGGCTACTCTGCTACATAAAAAGTAAGTTCTGTAAGAACACTGAAGTTTCCATATGTACTTTATGGGGTTGCTTTCCTACATTTCCTAGTGTGTGATTTTATTTTACGGCCTGTTTCACATTGTGTTTGACAGTACTTTCTGTAGATGTAATATCTATCAAAGTATAGTTGAACCATTTTTAGTCTTGGCATTTAACTTTGTATAAAGGATTGTTTTTCTGCATGTTTGCAAGCTTAGGAATGCTTATCAGGGTAGGCTTACATCCTTTCCATACCAATTGTTTTGTTTTTATTATAAAATCCATATTGCTATTTCACTTTCTATTACAAACTACAGTTACTATAGTTACTACAGTGTTACAAGCTCACTCTTTTCATGTTATAAAAATAAGAATGGAGATAACTTAGTTTAATTGTATTTGCAATTTTTTTATTTGAGCATATTAACTATGGTTTGTAACAGTATATTTCTTTTTTTATTTTTAAAAAATATATTTTTATTGATTTCAGAGAGGAAGGGAGAGGGAGAGAGAGATAGAAACATCAAAGTTGAGAGAGAATCTTGATCAGTTGCCTCCTGCACACCTCACACTGGGGATTGAGCCTGAAACCTGGGAATTGAACCGTGACCTCCTGGTTCATAGGTTGACACAACCACTGAGCTACACTGGCTGGGCTCTAATAGTATATTTTACTATCACTGGGAAAATTGAAACAGTCTGAAGTAATTATAGTATGACCACAAGGAGTAAGGACTAATGCAGTTTCTACTTTTCATTAAGTAGATAGTAGTTCCAAGTCATGGTACAAGACTCCTTAAGGAGTGTGTCCTAGGAAATCTCTGAAATGGGGAGTGGAGTTTGTAAAAGCATATTTATCAGAATAGAGTTCTTTAAATGTCTGTGTGGAGAGCTCTGTTTTAAAAATATAAACAATGAAAGATGAAGCACAACAAAATATTTCTTTGGTTGGTGAGGATAGTTGTGAGATAGTGTCTTTTTTCCTGTTAGGGATTCCTATTAGTGATTTGAGATTTTACATTAAGTAAAGGAGGAATGACCTAGGGGTTTAAAAAGGGACTAAATTAGTCTTTGGTTATCTTGGTGTTGATTCAAAATTACTCATCCCTGTAAGAGTTTTTCTGTACTACCCCAAAACCAAACACTTAATTTTTTTTTTTTTTTTTAGTTTTACTTATGTCATCAAGAGTAATATTCTTTGAAACTCTGGACACTGGCTCTGCTTTTAGCTCTGCTGAATCCCCGGCTGCACCTCTTCTTTGTGGTTGCCTACTTATATGGTATTAACTCTTGGAGTTGACAGTGGTAAAGTGAGTTATTTACTCTCTGTGAAATAGTCGTCACCTATGCAAAGAACTTCTCCCTTGGGCAGTGTTTCCAGAATGTATCTTTCATGCCATCTTCATGATTTTCCTGTCATCTGTACTATTATTTTCCTTTAAATGCACTGTATTAAAATTTTAAAAAATTCATTAAAAACAACAACATTTTAGCTCCAGCTGGTGTTGCTAAGTGGTTAGAACATTGGCCTGAGCACTGAAGGGTCACAGGTTCAATTCCGGGTCAAGATTCCTGGCCAGATTGGGTCACATGTGAGAGACAATCTATTGTTGTGTCTCTCTCACCTCGATGTTTCTCTCTCTTTCCCTCCCCCTTTTCCACTCTCTAAAAATCAGTGGAAAAAATATCCTTGGGTGATTAACCAAAAAAACAAAAATAAAAAACAACAAAAAACCCTATTATATTATTAGTACAAGTTAAAGCTGTTTTTAATTGTCACAAATAGAAGATGACTATAATAATAAAATGAAAACAAAAACACTCCACATAATCATAAATACAAGACCAAGAAAAACAATAATGTCAAGTTATAAATATAATTGGCTTACAAAATACACACCTAGAAGTAAGTTCTTTGAGAAGAATGGAATTTTTGAGTGGTCAATAGTAAGGGGGATAGTAGGTTTAGTGTCACCTAGTTTAAAACAAAGTTGAAGTTCTACTTCAATAGTATTGATACCGTTGTAACTAACCCGGGTGAAATATGGAAGGTACTTGCTTGTCAGTCACACCTGGGAACAGGTCATTGGCCAGAAATGGTGTGACCATTGCAAGTGGAGGAAGATTTAAGATACTTAAACTTCTAAACAAAGGAATTCTTTCTCTTGCCTCTGGCACTCCTGGCGCAGAACTCTTCCGCTCCTGCATTTGCCCACAAGGCTTGCGGGCCTGTGGAGCACACACAATGGACTGATGGACTGTAGTCAGCCTGATGTTACACCAGACTCAGCTCCACCATGGAACAGAAACTTTGAACACTGGCTTTGCTTCTAGTTTTACTAAATCCTCAGCTGACCTCTTCCAGGACTGGATTAAGGGAAATGAGACTTTAGAAACTGAGGGACTTAATTCCATGCAAATAAATATCACTCACCCTCCGTGTGAGTCGCAGAAAATTATTTTTCTTGAGATATCGTAAGGACCCTGCCCCCAGCACTCACTTCCACCGATAACAGTATTAGTTTTTTATTTTGGTGTCACTTAGCACTGAGAGTGTCACTCACAGGCATATATGGTCTAGAAGAGCCAAGGATAATCAGTTGCATTTTCTGATAAAATTGTATGTGCTTATAGTACCAGAGCTCAGTAACATGAATGGAAGTACTGTATGTACTTAGACATTAGACATCTAGGCCATCATCCTACATAACGCTTTCATGCAGTTAAGAACATCAGTTCCTAAATGTCAGAAACATTCATGCCAGGCCAGGGCACGATGCCATATGCAATTCGAAGATGGGTTATTGCAGTCACAAAAACTGTCTCATTTTAAGCCACTAGATACAATTTTCCCCAAGATGCATTAAAATAAATACACAATTATTTTTTTATAAGAGTTTCTTTCTTTCATTATTAAAAATATATCTTTATTGATTTCAGAGCAGAAGGGAGATGGACAGAGAGAGAAACACTGAGAGAGAATCATTGATGGTCTGACTCCTGCACTCCCCCTAGTGGGGATTGAGCCTGGGACCCCTCAGTCCACAGACTGATGTTCTATCCACTGAGCCAAACCGGCCAGGGTCCTAGTCATAATTTTAACTCTTTTTCAATCAAATCATAAAACAATCTTTGAAATCACCAAGAACAGTATAAAAAATGAACTACTAATCTACAATTGTCTTCCAAGGGCACAAAAAAGACTTTAAAACTTTCCAATTTGAAGTTCATAATAACTCTTAGAATAAAAATAACTGCTTTAAAACTCTACTGCAAGGGCTAGAAATGAGAAACTTCCCTGCAGCTCTCTTAAGATCTTGTAAAAAATCACTTGGCTTTGTCATTCCTAACAATAAATGACCTTCCAATAAGATGGTTAAAACACAGATTTAAAATATGAAAGCTATAAGGCACTGGATTAATTGATTTCATGTTCAGAAATACTTTTATTTGAAAAGAATATCAATTTTTTCCACCAGGGAAATGTATTTTGGATGTGGTCTCCAAATATTGTTTTCAGGCTCTCTAATTCTTATAATGTTAAGATTTGAAAGTTTAAGCTATTTCCACTGCTAATTCCCTCAGTAGGTAAGGGAACATAAATGATTAAAGATATTGATCTTAAATTTATCAGTTAGGAATATGGAAATGCTTTTTCTAATGAATTCAATAATCACCGATTGGGGGTGATACTGTTATTCCACCTGGCCTTTGCCTTAGAGATGAAGGAGGTAAGTGTTTATCTAATGCAAACCAAATTGTGATAAGTAATTGGTAGGTGTTTAAAGTGGGAAAATGTGGGAAAGAGGAGGGGGTGACTAGGTCTTGGTGGAGGACCGCTTTAGAGAAGTAATATTTGAGAAGAACATTTAAAAATAAAGAGTTTGCCTGATGGAGAATGAAAGAAGGCATTTCATTCTGAATGAGCTGTTCCAACAAAAGCATGGTGGTTTGAGGGGAGAGGGATGAACCGCCCTGAGGGTTGGTGGGTGGTTTTAGGGGAAAGGAAACCTGGTGTGTGTTGGAATCACTTGGGAAGGTGTTTGCATTCCACACTGGGGAATTTAGATATTATTTTGTAGAAGATGATGAGCTATCGGGAACTGAATATTGGAATGAAACCATAAATTGTTTTTTTTAAAAAAATATTTTCATTGATTTTTTCAGAGAGAGCAAGGCAGAGGGAGAGAGAAAGAGGAACATTGATCGGCTGCTTTCTGCACGCCCCCTACCAGGGTTCCAGCCTACACTTCGGGCATGTGCCCTGACTGGGAATCAAATGGAAAACCTTTTGGTGCATGGGACAACATCCAACTAACTGAGCCACATTCACTAGAGCTCAATTGGTTTTTAAAAGATAACTGGGAGCAGTTTGGAGGGGGCCAAGATTGGAGCAGAAACTTAGTAAGAAGCTTCTGTAGTCACCTGGTTGAGAAATGATAATGAGCTGGTATGGGGAACTGAGAAGGAGAGACAGCGTGAGAGACAGATTTAATAAGAATCACTGTGACTTAGCTACTGATGGATATGTAAATAAATAATAATAATTCAGTGTTATTAGTCTTGAATAAAGGCATGTATACTGTACTGTGAAAGGTAAAAAAAGCTTCATAGATGAGAGGGCATTTAAGAAAAGTAGAGGCTTACCAGGTGCTAAGAACTTATAAGCAGAAAAAAAAAAAAAGAATAATGTGGTAAGACTGATCTGGCAACCTTATGTCAGGGGTTCTTGGTTGGTTTCTACATTAGAATCACCTTGGAAGGTTTAAATAAACTTATCAGGTTTAAAAACCCGATAGATTTTAGTAACGCTCGTATTGTGTAACTGGAAGTAGTTTTACAACTTAGAGTAAGGTGCCAGGTGCAGTTACGCTCCTTCCCTCCCTCAGAGACTGAGAGACAGAGGTGCCACCTTCCTGGATGATAACCTTTCAAAGAGATGGTTCCCAAGCCCTGGAGGAAAACAGTCTCAGGATGTAAAACTGTTAACAGTCTTTTAAAAAGATCTACATACAGCCCTGGCCGGTTTGGCTCAGTGGGTAGAGCACTGGCCTGCGGACTCAAGGGTCCCAGGTTCGATTCTGATCAAGGGCATGTACCTTCGTTGCAGGGAGTGTGTGGAAGGCAGCGGATTGATGTTTCTCTTTCATCCATGTTTCTGGCTCTTTATCCCTCTCCTCTCTGTAAAAAAAAATCAATAAAGTATATTAATAAAAGAGATTTACATACATCTCAAGGGGGCAGCGAAAGAATTTACAATGACAAATTTTCTAAGGAAAATGTTTTAAGAAAAGGGAGGTCAGAGCCTAGCGTCAGGAAGAACCTGCCTGAGATTGCGTCCAGCAGAGGGGAGTGCTAAGGACTTATTGGTCTGTGGACCTGGATAAGGGAGCTGAGGGAAGGAAAGAGTTGAGGATGACTCAACTCTTGGTCCTAGGTGGAAGCTGATGCCATTTACTGCCATAGAGAACAGAGAAAGAAGAGAAGGTTTGGTCAAAAGTGTTATGTGGAATTGGGTTGAGTGGGTTCTCCCTGTGGGTTCTTGTCCTACAAAGTTTGAAGGATAAAATTTGCGGACTAAAAAATTTTTAAGCAACCATGTAGAAGTTTATTGCAAGTGTATACGGACTCTCCCTGGAGAGGGGTTCCCATAATGGACTCCCCTGGAGAGGGGTCCCCAAATGAGAAAAACCTGCTCTCTCTCCCTCTAATGGGAAAAAAAAAATCTAGTTTAGTTCCTGAGTTTCTTTGTCTATGGGTTTATATATGTTGGTAGCTCTTTGTCTCTTCATGACCCTTTCTAATTGGACCCTTTCTTAATGTACAACCCCACTGCTTTCCTAATTGGCCATTTTCCTGCAGGATATCAGTTTCAAAGTGTAAAGCCCACCTGGTGCCCCATCTTCCTCTTCCCCTTGTCTTATAACCCTCCTCCATCCTCTGTGAATGTATGTCTTCCTCGTCCCCTTACCTGGTCACATTCCTCAGTCCTCTGTGAATTCATGCCCCCCTCCCCTGTTACAGCCTTTCCTGTCTCTAAACTCCTTTCAAAAGGACAAACAAGGTTTTGGAGAAACTGAGTTTGTGTAGAATATCCAAGTTGAGTTGGCTGTATGGTCCTGTGACCCAGGAGAGGTGTGTGTTGCAAGCTAGGTTGGGAGTGGTGGACATAGAATTAGTTTTAGGCTCACTCATTGGACAACTTATGTTTAGGTGAAACCAGCATTATACTTCCCCATCCCCAGCTGAGGGAGAATGGATGCGGATTAAAATAAATTTTATGAAACAGTAAGATGCATCCAGCAAGTGCCCAATACTTTTGGTTAGTTCTGTTGTTATGGTTAGCAAGACTCTGACATAAGTTAGAATAGGAATATCAAATGGTCATTTGGTGAGAATTACTATAAAACTTTAATTTTCATTGTATTCTAGTGCCTGTGACCTCTCAGAGACAAGTGGTTATTTGCCAGAAATGTATTTTCCTTAGAATTAGCAAACAAACAAATAAGCAGAAACAGAATTCTCCAAAGTTCACTTTCTGAATTTTTGCAAGATTATGTTACAGTCTATAGGCAACAAAGGCACCTGGGAAATGTTGGACTCTATTTAACTCTCTGTAGTCTCAAGCTTGGCTGACTACCCAGAAAACCATGGATGCCACCTAAAGAAAAACATCAGACCCCAGGAAGGAAGTTCATGAATGTATAGTGAGCAACTGCTTGATGTTATCTGTTGACTTAGAAATGCATTGTTCTTTCTGATGGCCTAAGTAACTACCCACCATGTGCTTCTATTATTAACCCCCTATAAAAAGAGAGGGTTCTGGGAGGATGTGGGGGTTCTGAGAGGGTGTGGATAATTCCAGGCTGGCTGCCACTGATAGTGCAGCTGCTTTGCCTGTGTATGTAAGTTTCTCCTATTAAAGCTCTTATGAATTTGAGTAAGGCTACATGTCAGTTCTTCAGAATTGATCCTGAATTCAGTTTTTGGGGCATCCCCCCAAAACAGTCAATAGAGGATTTGGTCCTGGTGTCTCAGTTGGTTGGAGTGTCATCCTGCATACCAAGAGGTTGCCTTTTGATCCCCACTCAGAGCACATAGCTAGGTTTTGGGTTTGATCCCTGGTCAGTTGGGGTGTGTATGGGACATAACTGATAGATGTTTCTCTCTTATTTTCTTTCTCTGTCTTCCTTCCTATCTCTAAAATCGATAAACATATCCTCAGGTGAGGATGAAAAAAAAATAGAGGATTTGGAATCTCCCTGGAAAGGCAAGAGAAAAACAAAAACAAACAAACAAACTCAAATAAAGCTCAAACCAAAAGCCATTTGTTCTGGACCAAATGGTGAAAAATTGAAATCACACTAATTGGTCTGTTCTCTTTGACCCAGTTTCTTTTTACTTTAAGTTCTGTTTCTTTGCTTAAAAAAAATTAAAGCTGCAGATGGAGAAAAGGATGCAAGCCTTGATGATGCCTTCCCTTGGGTGTTCACAGAGCTTCAGATTCATATGGGTACTGGGAGCAGTGCATTACCTGCAGGAATTTTTTGAAAGATGGAGACCCTGAATATTTTTGTCTTATGACTGGACAACAGCAGCTGAGAGTTGAGTTTAGCTGTGACAGCTGCCAATATTTTTCACTCGGTAGTAGCTGTTTCTGACATATAAAAGGTGAGAGAAGTAAGTGAGCGAACCCTCACACTGTAAGTTGCCCTTGACTTCAGGGGTCGCTGACAAGGACATTTCTTACTACTTGGAATTTGGCACTGGAGGTTTTTTGGTGTTTTGTTTGTTTGTTTGTTTTTACAGCTAATGAAAATTTCCTGTTATTAAGACCCATATTTATATTGGTATATTGGTATATCCTCCAGAAGCATTCTAAAGAGCCCTTTGAACAGCAAATGGCTCTCACAAAAAAAGGCTTTTTATCAATTGAATGAAGGGGATCATGATTCAAAGGGAAAAAGATCCCAACATAGCCATTTTCAGAAGTAAATCGTGAAAAATGAGTCTCTGGGTAGGAAAATTGCTTTCATTTAAGTTTATTAATCGACAAAGGCTGTAGGGTTCTTATCTCGCCCACCCTGAATATACTGGGGTCTTTGACAAAGGCAGTTTTACTGGCCCTAACAAATTCTTAATGTCTTTTGGATTTTTGGTGTATTTTAGTGGCTGTGCCCTTTCTGAAACAAGTGGGTATTGAGGTTTGTTTTCTTTAGGGTTAGTGAACAAACAAACAAGCAAAAGCAAAGAGGTGTTCTTCCCCAGAGGCCATCTTCTGAACTTTACAAGCCAATTCTGAACCAGCTGGGGATAGCATATCTCCTGGAAAAGTAAAAAGCAAAACAAAACAACCAAAAATAAAATTCCGAAGAACCAAACAAAAATTTGCCCATGTTGAAGATCATTTTCAGTGGGAGAAGAAGAGCAGTAGGGCTTAACAGAGAGGTACAACTGGCTGAGTGGATCCAGCTGCTGGGGCTGTCAGATATCAACATGATGTATTATCCTTTCCAGGCTAAACAAAACATTTGAAAATAAATAGCAATCAATGTTAAGATTCCACAATACAAGTTGACACATGCAAGCACAAACCTCACTAATAGGTTAGTCTGCCATGCCCCTCTGTCTCAAGTGATGATGGGAACTAGCATGATTTAGAGAGGAGGAGGGAGAGGAGGAGGAAGAAGGAAAGTTGAGGGGGAAGGGGAGAGAGAGAGAAGAAGGGAGAGGGAAATGAAGACAAGATGCTGTCTAATCACACCAAGTTCTCTTAATGCAGCTGTGGTTGATGAAGGAACTCAGTCAAGTGTCAGGCATTTTTGGAAGATAGAGTCTATTTATATACTAGTAGCCCGGTGCATGAAATTCATGCACATTAAAGGGGGACTAATTAGAGGAAAAATTTTAATATTGCTATTGGCCCTTTCTCTGTAATAGAAGTGTCAGAGATGAAAGAAAATTAGTAAAATGTATATGAAAATCTTCCTCCTGTCAGAGTGTGGGGCACAGCATGGGACCCAGAGTCAAGTCCCCACCCACCCACATGCACCTCGAAATTGCACAAGAGCCAGACCCAGTCGGTCTCACCCCCATTGGGCTGGACCCAGACCTGCTAGTCCCACCCTTGTCAAGCCCCACCGGGCAAGGGTGCAGCTTCAGGTCCCCTGGCCCAGTGTCAGGCAAGGGGTGCAACCTGAGGTCCCTGTCAAGCCTTGTCATGTGAGGGGTGCGGCCTGAGGTCCCCTGTCAAGCCCTGCCAGGCGCAGTGCATGCCTTGAGATCCCCCATCAAGCCCCACTGGGTGGAGGGTACAGCTTCAGGTCCCCCAGCCCAGTGCCAGACAGGGCCACAGCCTCAGGTCCCCTGGTGCTGGGGTGGGGGGCACACTCTGAGATCCCTCAGCCTGGGGGATGAGGGTGAGCAGCCTGAGGTCCCCTGGCCTAGGACTGGGGCAGGGGGCATGGCCTGAGGTGCCTTGGCTGGGATTGGGGCAGGGAGCACAGCCTGAGTTCCCCCATCAAGCTCTGCCGAGTTGGGGTCATGGCCTGAGGTTCCCCAGCCTGGCACTGTCAAGCCCCACCAGGGTGGGGGGGCGCGACCTGTAGTCCCCCAGCCCGGGGCATGGGGAGCAGCCAGAGGTCCCCCGGCACAGCACAGGGGCAGGGGGTGTACCTTTTGGTCCCCTGTCAAGCCCCACAGGGGGTGGGGGGCATGGGGAGCCCAGGCTCAGGTCCCTGCTCATTAAGGCTCATTATGGGAACTCAGCCTCTGCTGTGGGTGCCGCCATCTTTGTGATGGAGTGATGGTCAATTTGCATATTCCCTCTTTATTATATAGGATACACCAGTAAAAGGCTAATATGCTGTGTCTCTCCGCCCATACAACTAGTCTCTATGATGCTCACTGACCACCAGGAGACAGATGCTCAATGCAGGAGCTGCTGAACTGCAGTGACTCGGCAGAGGAAGTTCTTGGGTAATGCACCCCAAAACCAGAGAGGAGAAAGCCCAATTCCTCTCAGCATTGTGCGATTCCACCTTTGGCCGTGGGTTATGTTATTGCTGGGGCACTGTTGGCCTGAATCTGGTTTACTGCACACATACATTTGTGTTCCACACCCTGTATGACAGCAACTTTGCAGAGTGCCCTTTTGTACTCTGGGACCCCTTGGGGGATGTTGGAGAGCTGGTTTTGGCCTTATCCCCACAGGCCAGGCTGAGGGACCCCACCTGCTGGAGGGATCCCACTCACTCTGAAGATGCTGGGGAAGGACTGTGGGAGGTTGGCTCCAGGGCATGTCCAGCCTGTCTTGCCCCACCGGCCACCTTCTAATTAATTTCTTTTCAATGTGCATGAATCCGTACACTGGGTCACTAGTTTTAAAATAATTGACTCAAGGGATATGGATTTGAAGTTGAGCTAGAGTGCTTGAGATTTACTTGGAGCTTCAACAGTTCTTTTAAAACAAAATGATGCAGCTATTTCTACCATTGCACTGAGGAGAAGTCCTGTCAACTGAAGTCTGAGTAAAATTGATAGAGGGAAGAGCACACAACAAGAATAGGACCACAATTGTTTAATGATCACCTTACTAACTATAGATAAGAGGTTTTCTTACAGACCTTTGGAAACTGGAGGATGTGTTACTGGAAGAAAAACAGGGTGTAAAAAGATAAGAGATGCCTCTAAGTCCTGATGGCCCATTACTCAGAAAAATAAATACATTTTGAGAACAAATCAAGGACAGGACATGCTTTGATTTGATTGCTGGGCCTGGACTCTGATCCGCTCCAGGAGTTTGCCTCAGGAATGCTGACCATTCTCCCATCCCAGGAATGGGCTGAGCTGTTTGTAACATCATAGAAAATCAATTACTTTGTTATTAGACTTTAAGATCCTGGCAGGAGACACAGGGACCACACACCTTGCAGCCCTTATTCTGCCCCTCTTCCCCCTTGCAGGTAGCCCTTCTTCCTTAACCCCATATAGTCAGTCGGCTAGCAGGAGATGTTACAGCAGAATTTTCAGCATGACCAGCTGCTCTCCCACATTGCTGGCATTTATGAGAATAAACACTCATATATGATTCAACCTTTTCGCTGCTTAATTTTGCTCAAGTGGTGATAGGAAGGCTGGGCCCATTTCAAAATTGTCCACAAAGGGAAGCCATTTTCAGGCAGTCTTTCACTTTTGCCTATAGCTGACCCCCTCTGATTTTTAGCTCAGTATCGTTTTGTTATTAATCCTTAAATCTGCCCTCAAGGGACCTTCTGATGCATAGTTTTTTGAGATGCATCTTACTGTGAATCTCCTGAGTGATGAGAGCCAGTTCTTTGTCTCTTGGATTTCTAAATACAGAAATCTGTCTTTCTCTTTAAAAAAAAGGCTGACTATGTAACTCAAAATTCAATACAGGTGGTCAGAATGAGTTTCTAAGAAAAATATTTTTTCTGTTCTCAAATCATTCTATGTTTTCTGATGTGTCCTAAAGAATAAGAGGATGGACAAATTAGTTTGATGGACAAATTAGTTTGAAAGACTCTTTGGCTAAATAAAGCCACCTGTTCTCTCTCTCTCTCTCTCTCTCTCTCTCTCTCTCTCTCTCTCTCTCTCTGTATGTATGTAAAATGCAGGACAGTGCAGAATCTTATCTTCTCAGCGTGCGTTGGATTCTTGAGGTCATGAGGGGAATGAGTGACACAGTGCTTTTCAAATCAATTTGACCATGGAATGTTTGAGGAACTTAGTTTGGGAAATAGTATTCTGGATAGATGGATTTATTTTTAAATGGATCTATTTTTTTACGGCCTCTACAGAAGAATCACTAGTACATAATTCTTATAACATTAGGTTGCTTATACTTGTAATATTGCCAATGTTTTGAATATAAGTAAAGACTCTAAAAATGTCACAGAAGTTTCTTTTTGCCCCAGATGATACCTGGGCCAGGAAGGAAGCACATTAATTTCTAACACTTTATGTAACTGTTATGTTTCATATTGCCTGTAGGTAGGTTCATTTATAGTTCTAATTTCTAGCCTAAATTCTTAAACTCCAACTTTCCTCTCATTTTATTTTCAGTGACAATGATAACAATTAAACTCTTAAAAATTCAAAAACTGAATTTTTTATTAAAAATTATTTATTTTTTATTTTAGAGAATATAGAAAAAGCATAAAAAACAAAATGGGAGAAATAAAAATCAGCTGAAATCCTGACACCCAGAATAACCATTGCCAACATTCTGCATAAATGAGAGCTGCTGAGAATAGTTTAAAGAAGTGTTTTATTTGGCTGTGTAATATTTGCATTTAAAAAAATTTAGAGTGCCTGCATAAAAAATTATGGGATTTTCTACAAACATATTTTTAGTTTCTTCTGAAATACTGATTGGCATAGTTTCAGGGCTCAGAGCTGAGTACACTGAAGTATTTGGATTTGAAACCTCAGAAGTCTTCTTGGTCTTTTCCCTCTTGGATAATATTAATTTTAAAAAGTGAGTTAGTTTTTCATATTCAGGTATAAGCTTTTTCCTCTTAAGATTTTATTAAAAATTTTCCATGCCATGAAGTGTTCTACATCATTGCTGTTGTCTGCGTGATATTCTATTATATAGCTACTAGGGGCCCGGTGCACAAAAATTTGTGCACTTGGGGGTGTCCCTAAGCCTGGCCTGTGCCCTCTTGCAGCCTGGGACCCCTCAGGGGATGTCCACCTGCTGGCATGCCTGGCCAGCCTGGGTGAGGGGCTGATGGCTGTTTGCAGGCTGGCCAAGCCCCCCAGTGGGAACCCTCACCCCATGGGGGAGTGGCTAGCCTGGGTGAGGGGCTGAGGGCTGTTTTCAGGCTGCCCACAGCCCCTTCAGGATTTGGGTCCCTACTGGGGTGCCTGGCCAGCCTGGGTGAGGGGCTGAGGGCTGTTTTAGGCTGCCCACAGTCCCTTCAGAGTTCGGGTACCTACTGGGGTGCCTGGCCAACCTGAGTGAGGGGTAGAGGACTGTTTCAGTCTGCCCACAGCCCCTTCAGGGTTCAGGTCCATACTGGGGTACCTGGCTGGAAACAAGTTTATGGGATTTATTTAACTTCTATAATTGAAGCTTTGTTGCCTTGGTCCCGGACTCGAGCCTGGGTTGCCCCTGGCAACCCATGGTCCCAGCCAGGCAGGTATCTGGGGTTTGTTTATCTTGTATAATTGAAACTTTGTAGCCTTGAGTAGAGCTCAGGGCCTGCAAGGCCCTGGCTTCCTCCATTACCTGGGGCAATGCCATCTTAGTTGAGTTAATTTGCATATTTGCTCCTGACTGGTTAGTGGGTGTGGCTTGTGGGTGTAACAGAGTGAGGGTCAATTTGCATATTACTCTTTTTTTAAATTTTGTTTTATTGCTTAAAGTGTTACAACAAGTGATAGATAGGTCTCCATTTTTCCCCTTGACCTTCCCCCCTCCTCCCCTACCTCCCAGTGTCTTGTGTCCATTGATTATGCTCAGATGCATGCATACAAGTCTTTAAGTTGATCTCTTAACTCCCCGCCCAACTCTCCCCAGCCTTCCAGCTGTAGGTTGAGAGTCTGTTCAAAGCTGTTCTGCCTCTGTATCTATTTATGTTTATCAATTTATAATGGTCTTTATTATTCATAAATAAGTGAGATCATGTGGTATTTTTCTTTCATTGACTGGCTTATTTCACTTAGCATGATGCTCTCCAGTTCCATCCATGCTGCTGCAAATGGTAAGAATTCCTTCTTTTTTACAGCACCATAGTATTCCACTGTGTAGATGTACCACCTTTTTCTAATCTATTCATCTGCTGATGGGCACTTAGGCTGTTTCCAAATCTTAGCTATGGTGAATTGTGCTGCTATGAACATAGGGATGCATATATCCTTTCTGATTGGTGTTTCTGGTTTCTTGGGTTATATTCCCAGGAGTGGGATCACAGGGTCAAATGGGAGTTCCATTTTTAATTTTTTGAGGGAACTCCATACTGTCTTCCACAGTGGTTGCATCAGTCTTCATTGCCACCAGCAGTGCATGAGTGTTCCTTTTTCTCTACATCCTCTCCAGCACTTGTCATTTGTTGATTTGTTGATGATAGCCATTCTGACAGGTGTGAGATGATACCGCATTGTTGTTTTGATTTACATCTCTCATATAATTAGTGACTTGGAGCATGTTTTCATATGTCTTTCAGCCTTCTGTATGTCTTTTTTTTGAAAAGTGTCTCTTTAGGTCCGTTGCCCATTTTTTGATTGGATTGTTTATCTTCCTTTTGTTAAGTTGTATGAGTTCCCTGTAAATATTGGATATTAAACCCTTATCGATTATATCATTGGCAAATATGTTCTCCCATGCAGTGGGCTTTCTTGTTCTTTTATTGATGGTTTCCTTTGCTGTGCAAAAGCTTTTTATTTTGATGTAGTCCCATTTGTTTATTTTCTCTTTAGCTTCCGTTGCCCTAGGAGCCGTATCAGTGAAGAAATTCCTTCGGCATATGTTTGCAATTTCGCTGCCTGTATATTCTTCTAGTATTTTTATGGTTTCCCATCTTACATTTAAGTTCTTTATCCATTTTGAGTTTATTTTTGTGCATGGTGTGAGTTGGTGATATAGTTTTATCTTTTTGCATGTATCTGTCCAATTTTCCCAACACCATTTATTGAAGAGACTGTCTTGACTCCATTGTATGCTTTTGCCTCCTTTATCGAATATTAACTGGGCATAGTGGTTTGGGTCAATTTCTGGATTCTCTATTCTATTCCATTGATCTATATGTCTGTTCTTGCACCAGTACCAAGCTGTTTTAAGAACAGTGGCTTTGTAATACAGCTTGATATCTGGTATTGCGATCTCACCTACTTTGTTCTTTCTCAGGATTGCTGCAGCTATTCCAGGTCTCTTTTTATTCCAGATGAATTTTTGGAATGTTTGTTCTAGATCTGTGAAATATGCCGTAGGTATTTTAATGGGGATTGCATTAAATCTATAGATTGCTTTGGGAAATATGGACATTTTGATGATATTGATCGTACCAGTCCATGACACGGTATGTTCTTCCATCTGTTTATGTCTTCCTCTATCTCTTTTTTCACTGTCCTGTAGTTTTTTGTATATAAGTCTTTTACCTCCTTAGTTAAGTTTATTCCTAGGTATTTTAATTTGTTTGGTACAATGGTAAATGGGATTGTTTTTTTAATCTTTCTGTAAGTTCACTATTAGTGTAAAGAAGTGCCATAGATTCTTGGCATTAATTTTGTATCCTGCAACATTGCCAAATTCATTTATTAAGTCTAATAATTTTTTGATGGAGTCTTTAGAGTTTTCTATGTATAGTATCATGTCATCTTCAAATAAGGAAAGTTTTACTTCTTCTTTTCCAATTTGGATGCCTTTTATTTCTTCTTCTTGTCTGATGGCAATGGCTAGTACTTCCAGTACTATATTGAACAGGAGTGGTGAAAGTGGGCATCCCTGTCTTGTTCCTGTTCTTAGGGGAAATGATTTTAGTTTATGACCATTGAGTATGATGTTGGCTGTGGGTTTGTCATATATGGCTTTTATTATGTTGAAGAATGATTCTTCTATTCCCATCTTGCTGAAGGTTTTTATCAAGAAAGGGTGTTGGATTTTTTCAAATGTTTTTTCTGCATCAATTGATATGACTGTGATTTTTATCTCTCAACTTATTTATGTGATGTATCACGTTTATTGATTTGCAAATATTGTACCATCCTTGCATCCCGGGGATAAATCCTACTTGGTCATGGTGTATGATCTTTCTGATGTATTGCTGGATCTGATTTGCTAGAATTTTGTAGAGTATTTTGCCATCTATATTCATGAGGGGTATTGGCCTGTAATTCTCTTTCATTGTGTTGTCTTTGTCTGGCTTTGGTATTAAGTTGGTGCTGGCTTCATAGAATGAGCTGGGAAGTGTTCCTTCTTTTTGAATTTTTTTGGAATAGTCTGAGGAGGATAGGTTTTAGTTCTTCCTTGAATGTTTGGTAGAAGTCCCCTGTGAAGCCGTTTGGCCCTAGGGGCTTTTGTTTGCTGGAAGCTTTTTGATGACTGCTTCAATTTCTTCCATAGTTATTGGTCTATTGAGATTTTTAGAATCTTCCTGATTGAGTTTTGGAAGATTGTATTTTTCTAGGAATATGTCCATTTCCTCCAGGTTGTCTAGTTTATTGGAATAGAGTTGTTCATAGTATTTTTTAACAATCCTTTGTATTTCTGTGGGGTCTGTTGTTATTTCTCCTTTTTCATTTCTGATTTTATTTGTGTCCTCTCTCTTTGCTTTTTGGTGTGCCTGGCTAGCGGTTCATCAATCTTGTTTATCCTTTCAAAGAACCAGCTCTTGGTTTCATTGATCTTCTGTATTGTTTTTTTTTTTTGTCGGTATGTCATTTATTTCTGCTCTGATCTTTATTATCTCCTTCTTTCTGCCCACTCTGGGCCTTCTTTGTTGCTCTCCTTCTAATTCTTTGAGTTGTAGAGTTAGATGATTTACTATCATTTTTTCTTGTTTTTTGAGGTAGGCCTGTAGAGCTATAAACTTTCCTTTTAGGACTGCTTTCATTGTGTCCCATAGGTTTTGGATTGTTGTGCTTTTATTGTCATTATTTTTTTTTCCCCTTGAAATATTTATTTATTTTTATTTATTTATTTATTTATTTATTTATTTATTTATTTATTACTATTGTCATTAGTTTTCAGAGTGTTTTTAATTTCTTCTTTGATCTCATTGGTAACCCAATCATTATTTAGTAGCATTATTCAGCATCCAAGTGTTTGAGTTTTTTGGATTGTTTTTGTTGTAGTTTATTTCTAATATTATGCCATTGTGATCTGAGAAGATGCTTGGCATAATTTCAATCTTCTTGAATTTAGGGAGACTTTGCTTGTGACCCAATATATGGTCTAATTTTGAAAATATCCCATGTGCACTTGAGAAGAATGTATATTCCGTGGCTTTGGGGTGAAATGTTCTGGAGAGGTCAATTAAGTCCATCTGATCTAGTGAGTGATTTAGGATTGCTGTTTCTTTGCTGATTTTTTTGTCCAGAGGATTTATCCAGTGATGTCAGTGGTGTGTTTAAGTCTCCTACTATGATTGTATTGTTGTCAATCTCTCCCTTGATATCTTCCAGGAGTTTTTTTATGTATTTGGGTGCTCCTGCATTGGGTGCATATATGTTTATCAGGATTATACCCTCTTGTTGTATTGATCCGTTTAGTATTATGAAGTGACCTTCCTTATCTCTTGTTATGGCCTTCACTTTGAGGTCTATTTTGTTAGATATAAGTATTGCTACCCCAGCTTTTTTTCCCTTTCCATTTGCCTGAAAGATACTTTTCCATTTCTTCACTTTCAGTCTATGTGAGTCTCTTGTTCTGAGGTGGGTCTCTTGTAGACAGCATATATATGGGTCATGTCTTTTTATCCATTCAGCCACTTGATGCCTTTTAATTGGAGCATTTAGCCCATTTATGTTTAAAGTTATTATTGAAAGGTACTTGTTTGAGGTCATTTCTATTTTGTGCCTGTGTTCTTTCTTACCTTTTTATTTCTTCTTTTTACAGCATTCCCTTTAGCATTTCTTGTATTGCTGGCTTGGTAGTGATAAACTCCTTTAGCCTCTTTTTGTCAGCAAAGATCTTGATTTCCCCTTCAATTTTGATTGATAGTCTTGCTGGATAGAGTATTCTTGGATTCAGTCCTTTGCATTGTAACGCTTTGTATACTTCCTTCCATTCCCTTCTAGCTTGATGTGTTTCTGTTGAGAAATCATTTGATAATCTGATGGGTGCTCCTTTGTATGTAACTCCCTGTCTCTCTTTTGCAGCCTTTAAGATTCTCTCTTTGTCTTGTACATTTGCCAGCGTTATTAAGATATGTCTTGGTGTGGGCCTTTTGGGTTCATCTTACTTAGGACTCTCTGTACTTGTGTAATTTTTTTCTTCCCCATATCTAGGAAGTTTTCTGTCATTATTTCTTCAAATAGATGTTCTAATCATTGCTGCTCTTCTTGTCCTTCTTGCAGTCCTTATTATGCATATGTTACTTCATTTCATGTTGTTCCAAAGCTCTCTTAGGCTCTCCTCTTGCTTTTTAATTTTTTTCTCCAGTTGCTGTTCAGATTGAGCTTGTTTCTCTACCTTATCTTCTAACTCACTAATTCGGTCCTCTGCTTCTTCTAGTCTACTGTTGAAACCTTCCATGGTGTTTTTGATTGTAGCTATATCACTTTTCATTTCTTCTTGATTCTTGCATAGGTTGTTGATTTTCTCATCCATCTGGTGAATGAATTGTATAACCATTACTCTGAATTCTTTTTCTGTCATATTGCATGCTTCAATTTCACTAATTTCCTTTCTTGGTGACTTCTCATTTTCTTTCCTCTGGGGATTGTGTTGTCTCCCCATTCTGACTGTTTCCAGCAGTTTCAAACGTGGAATTGTGTGGGCTTGGGCCATGTGCAGTGGGCGCTTCTCACCACCCTAATGTCACTGAAGAGCTCTGACACTAAGATGTTTGGTTGTCATTGGTTAGCGAGAACCAGGCTCGCTCAGATTCAGTGTTGTCAGTGCTCAGTGTGGCCTTGTCTGTGCACTTAGAACCAGGGACCTGGACTGCATGAAGCTGAAACTGAGATCCCCCTGGAGTTTGTTGAAAATCAGATCCCTCTAGAGTGCACCAGGCATCAGAGTTCCTCTATAATCCAGTATTGGTGTCTCTGTTGCTTTGCGTAGCCTCAGATTGAGAATCAGGGTCCTTGTGTGCATATGCACCATGAATTGGAGCCACTGGCTCTTAGTGTGAATGCACTGGGAATCAGGGATCCCAGGCACAAGTGATAAGAAACAGAGTCAAGTCACTGGTGCTTGGTGCTGCCTCCTGCCCAGAGAATAGGGGTCCCAGAGCCCGTGCTGCGGGGAACAGACTTCCAGAGTTTACCAGTTCCCAGGCTCAAATTCCTGTATCCCCACGCCTTGGGGAATGGAAACCCAGAGTCAAACACTCCTAGGCTCAAAGCACCTTGCTGCAGGGATCTGCCTTCCCAGTGTTGGTGAGTTCCTAGGCACAAATTTCTGCAGCCCCGCGCTTTGGGGAACAGACACCCAGAGATGGTGTGTTCCCAGTCTCAATTCCCTGTAGCCCCGTGCCTCAGGAAGAGAAACCCAGAGTCTTGCGTTCGTAGGCCTGTGCTGCGCTGCAGGGGAACAGATTGCCAAAGTTAGCGCGTTCTCCAGATCAAGTTCTGTAGGGGCACTGAGGCCTGAGCAGGGGGTGGGGCTATGAGTTACTTTCACGCTGCCTGTGAACCTGTGGGGAGGGGGATCGGCTCTGTTACTCACAGAGATCTGCTGCCGCCAGGATGTCTGGATTCTTGGTGTCCGTGGTTCCATAGCTGTGGTTGCAGGTCTCTGTCCCCTGTGTCTGCAGGGTCCTGGTTTGCATCTCAGACCAGACTGGGTGGCGTTGAGGTCAGGATCCTAGTCACAAGCAGCTTTGTTTCTCAAGATGGCGTGGTCTCCGTGCCTGCGCTGGCCGCCCAGGAGTGTCTGCACTGGGAGCGGGGCTCCGCTGTCTAAGATTGCCTGGTTTGGTAGCTCCTTAGAAGACCTGCAGAATCTAACTGTCCCTCACTCATACACACACACACCATACACGTCCACACACTCCTCTATCACTCCCTGGCTCTCTCACACTCTCTCCCTCCCTGCCTTCCTGCCAGTCACCATGTTTCTCCTGTCGCACATTACTCTTTTATTAGATTAGATGCCACACTTTCTATAACCAACCTCAGTTGGGCTTTATTGTGATTCCTTATTTAATCTATTAAATATATAACACAGGAGAATCAATATCCTTGTACCAAAATCTGTGCACACTTCCACAATTGTTTAGAATAAAGTTCTATAGTTGAAATTGCTGAGTCAAAGAATATAAATATTTTAAGGGACTTTTGAGACTCATTGCTAAATATACTCAACTATACTTTCACATACTTGACAGTAATCTCTTCAGAGCTCTTCATAGGTTAATGTGTCTTTCTAGGAATGTGGCTGTAGTCAATATTTCCTACCATTTAAGATAGGACCCTTTCTCATGTGCCTCCTAATAGCTCATGAAATGTTAATATTGTGTGAAGTTTTATAAACTTCAAGCTGAATTGATGGTTGTAAGGAAGTGCTAAGTGGCAGAGGGCATTCAAAAAAGAATTTATTTCACAATTCTGCTTAGCTGTCAACTAGTATTATATTATGAATTCCTACCCAAAGAACAGTCTTAAAAACCCTGCAAGCTTCTCAGGGCAGGGACTATTATCCATTCTCACTCTTACTAGCATCCTCTGTTCCTCTTTCTGCTTCCTTCTTTCTCACCAGTGCTACCCTCATCACTCCTGATTGTTTTTCTGCTTATGTGTGAAGAAAAAGCAGCCATCTTAAATTATTTTCAGAACACAAACTTAAACAAACTGACAAAGAAATAGGCTTACTGTAGAAATTTGTGAAAAACAGCATGTTTTTCAGTGTGCAGTTTAATATCTAGAGTGTCCAGAGTGAATTTGGAGAAGGCAGGGGTGGTATTCTGAGAAGCCTTGTGGAGAATGGGTTGGAGGAGGGCAAGCCTGAAAAAGAGAGAAGTTTAGAGATGATTTGAATGGTTCCAGTGGAAAATTAGGTGACTCTTAGTGGTGAGGGTCTTGAACTTCAGTTGTGGTGGTAGCAACAGAGAAGGACCTTAGTTACTGGTCTTAATCACTGACTAGGAGAAGGGGTCAGGTAGATCACAAGGTGAGGTACTCATGCTTTCCTGCAAGGTAGAGGCCTCTTTACTAATTGCAAGCAAGGTGAGGAGAATTCTAACCTTCAACACAGGGGACACCTCTGTAGGGGGATTTGGAGTTTCATATATATATTTTTTAATCTTCACCAGAGGATATTTTTTCCATTGATTTTTAGAGAGAGTGGAAGGGAGAGGGAGAGACAGAGAAAAACACTGATGTGTGAGAGACACCATCAATTGGTTGCTTTCCGTCTCCTGGATGAGGGCCGGGAGGCTGCAACCAAGTTATGTGCCCTTGTTTGGAATGGAACATGGGACCCTTCACTCCACAGGCTGACACTCTATCCACTGAGGCAAACCGGCTAGGGCTGGAGTTACATAGTTATAAAGTGCATCAGCTAGATGTCTACATCCCAATTGTTAGAAATCTACCCAGCCAGAACTCTGATCTTGGCACATGGACTTACCATGGTTGAATATTTGACCCTCTGTTGAGCTCTGTCCACCTCATAATTAGGTCCTGAGACTAATTCTTAGCTTTTTTTTTTTCTATCATTTGGTTGTGGGAAATAAAAATGTTTTTATGTTACAACTAGGACCTTTGATTTTCATAATTCACCTTGAATTAGTGATTACTCACCCTCAGTTTTTCATTGTCTTTTAAAAAATATATAATTTTATTGATTTCAGAGAGAGAAAGGGAGAGGGAGAGATAGAAATATCAATATTGAGAGAGAATCACTGATTGGCTGCCTCTTGCACACCTCCTACTGGGGAATGAGCTGCAACCCCAGGCATGTACCCTGACTAGGAATCCAACCATGATCTCCTGGTTCATAGGTCCATGCTCAACCACTAAGCCACGCTGACTGGGCTTCATTGTCTTTCTTTAATGCACTGATGACACTCAGCAATAACCATCCAATTTCATTATAAATTAACTAGAGGCCCAGTGCATGAAATTCATGCATAGGAGGGTGAGGTGTCCCTCTGCCCAGCCTGCACCTCTCTAATCCAGGACCCTTTGGGGGAATGTCTGACTGCTGGTTGAGGCCCGATCCTGCAATCTGCTGGCTCCTAACCTCTTGCCTGCCTGCTGGCCTGATCCCCCTAACTGCTCTCCCCTGCTGGCCTGATCACCTTAACTGCTCTCCCCTGCTGGCCTGATAACCCCTAACTGCCTCTGCCTTTGCCCCACCACCATGGCTTTGTCTGGAAGGATGTCCAGTCTAATTAGCATATTACCCTTTTATTAATATAGATACTTCTCAAATCCCTGAGATAATATATTGGTTAGTACATTCCATTCTGACACTATCCCATCCTGCTTACTACCAGTAAAGATTTTAACAACTGCACTCTTACCAAATGCCAGGGGCTACTATCAGTGATGGGGTCTTTTTTGCAAGCCAGCTAGCTGGTGGACAAGGTTCAAAATCCCATTTTAGATTTTGATTTCTCAGTTGATCCTGGTACCAAGCATCTTAGGTCATGTTTCCTAGGACACAGACTCTGAGACAGAAATTTACATACAGGAAGTTCATTGGAGTATGGTCTTGGGAATGATACCTGTGGGAAGTGAAAGAAGCAGGTTTGGACAGAAGGAGAAGATGAGCTACAACAAAGTCACAGCAATAGCCAACCAAGGAGGAACTCTGGTGTGGGATGCCCCTTCAAAGTTGTTCCAGATTGAGGCCAAGGGTACCAGGCCATTGTACCCCTGCATCAACCAATCATTGGATGTGGGCAACCTTCAAGAAGAGGGTATAACCTTGGATAGGGCAGTTTCTTTGGGCCAAGGGCAATGTCCAGAGAAGAAGTCAGCTATAAACCTTCAGCAGCCATCAGTCCTGGTAACTGAGGGAGTTAGTACCCTGATCTTGACCAGTTTAGGCCCGATCTTAGAATGGAACCCGGGACCCTTCACTCCACAGGCTGACATACCATAGCATCCACTACAATGTGGTCTGAGATTGTTACTTGGGTATCTAATAAGCATCACAGGCTTAAGATATCTAAAACACAGTCTTCATGCTTCTTTTCTCTCTCAGCCTGTTTTTCAAAGTCTTTTCTTTGTAAATATTATTATAATGAATCTATGAGATTTGAACCATAGCTTTTGGTTTCTTTCTTTTTGCCTCAACTTCCATCTGTATGCCAGCAAATCCTCTCAGCAATAACTCCAAAAATATATTTTGAGTTCATTCATCTCTTTACTTTACTGCCACTATCCTAGTAAAGCCACCATTATATTGCCCATTCTATTGCAACTACCTCCTAATTAAAGTCCTTGTTCTTTTGGCCTCTACAATGTAATTTCCACATGGCACAACAGTGGTTTCTTAAAGATGTAAGTAAAACTATGTCACACTTTCACTACACACTTCATGACTTTACATTTCATTTAGAAAAAAATCTAAATATGTGTATATATATTGTTAATACTCACTGGAGGATATTTTTTCCATTGATTTTTCATTGGATGGGAGGAAGGGATGAAGAAAGGAAGTAAAGGAAGAGGAGGAGGAAGAGAGAAGAGTGGTTGGTTGCCTTCCATAACCACCCTGATCAGGGCTGGGTATTGGTCCTGTAACCCAGGTATATGCCTTTTACAGGGAATCAAAGAAGGTGCTAAAGCTAGAATACTGGCCAGTTCCCATTCTTCCTGCTGTTAATATAGACATAATGCTTGGAATCACAACAGCCGTTTTGTGACCATGAGGAAAAAGCCTAAAGAATCACAGAGATGTTGACAGAAATTACTGGGCCTCTGAACCAGTTTTTTCCTCATCTCCTGAATGTATTAGGCCAGGTGGGTACACTTGTCATACCAGTGCCCAAGACCCTCTTCTTCCACATATTTCCATGGCTGGCTCCTTCCCATCCAGATGTCAGCCTACTTCCTCAATGAGGTCCTCTCTGACCTATGCAATCTTTAAAAATCAATAAAAAAACTTAAGAAAAAGAAGAAAATGCTGTAAAAGCCGTTATTGTGCTTCTCATACAAAGTCAAATGTTTTGGATTAAGTCCATTACCACTCCCTCCTAATCCAAAATGCATGTTCCAATAAAGTCCATTAATACTGTTGCCATCATAGAGCTGGCATGATAGTGACTTGATTTAAGCTCTCTTTCAGACATTATGGTCCCTGAGGAGTTTATAGTTCAAAACACTAAAGTAAGGTAAAGTAAAGTAAGGTAGAGGAGGTGTTGTAGGAGAATCTCATGGAGTAGCTATCCCTCAGTGGACTCACCAAGCTTTTGAATTGTATTTTGAGGTTCAGAAAGTGATTTTATTGCTTTTTTCTTGGGTAATAGTCCAGCTTCCTTGGTTTTGCTTTATATTCCTGAATGTAAATCTTTCTGCCCAAGGTAGCCCCTTCTGGAACAAAGGTTCACTTAGGAGACCACATGCTTAATAGACAGGAATAAAAGAGGATTTAAGTTCACTTCCAAAATACAGTTATATGGAAGAATGGATAAAAGTCCCAGAAATGCTAAGTCAACTTTGAAAAGAGAAGCAAAATTGGAGAGGGGTTCCCCGCATTATAAGTGAAAGCATATTGCAATGCCATAATAATAAAAGTGGCATTACAAATAAATGGGGAAAGGGAGATGTGAAGAGGCTTGAAGTCCTTCTTCCCTCTCTCCTGCTCTTCCTCCTCCCCTCCTTCCCTTCCTTTCTTCCTCTGTCCACTTTCTATTTGAATTGCTTCTCTTTGATCTCTTCCCCTTCCTTCTCATGCAATGGGAAAAGTGGATCCTTGCTTGAAGGAGGAGCCTCATCCTATTTTCCTACATAGGAGGCCAGTGGAAATGACATGAAGGGACCTATTTCTGATCGAATCCAGACTTATAGGAGACTAGAGAGGGATTTATGGGTAAAGCCCTAACTAGTATAACCCAAATATAACCGAGTCTCTTTGGTGAGCCTATGCCACTGTTTGACACCCTCTTTAAGGCATTTCAACCTAAAAACCCAAATCCAGTACTCAAAGCATCAGGCAGTAGTTAGGTTTACTGAAGATTTGAGGGGAAACAGGGAAAAAGATTCACAGGCCCTTAAAATTACCTGTTAGGCATCTCTGCTCTCAGTTCTGCCTTGTCTCACTGCTCTTCTTACTCCCACTCCATCTTAGAATCTTTCCATTACCGTCATTGCTTTAGCTCCCCATCTCAGCTTGTACACTTTTCTCAGAAAATCCAGATAAAGCTTCCTCCTTGGAAGGCAGAAGGGAATTGTCCACAGCTAGTTATTTATTTTCCCTTTGCCTAGAATTTACTCTGTGTGTATACCGTTCTTTCCTGGTTTAGGGCAATTATAGATGGTTCATTCCAGATTTATGGTCTTCAGGTCCTGGCTAGCAATTCATGGGAAACATATCTACAATTAATTTTGGTTATACTGGTAAAGAGTAGTGTTGGTCCCTTCCTAGCTTTGGAGGTATGACTCCTATTTTGGGCTTTTATCTTACCCTGAACGTTCTTTATGGACTATTTCTAGTGTTAATGAGCCTCAGTAGTAAGTCTTCTGTCACTTCTGTAGAGAATGGGCTTATTGTTTGAAACCTGGGTATAAAAATAGACTAGGATAATGATAATTTTTCTTGCTCCATGAACTTTTAAATATTCATGTTGTATTTGTTTGATGGAGATGGCAGGTGCTTTCCTTTTTGTATGCTTAACATAGAAAATAAAGTTTTAGCAGAGAACAGAAAAAAACAACTTTATTTGGAAAGTAAAGGAATAAATGAAGAGTTTTTTATTCCAACTCTTATTAATTGGTGAAAACAATGTCTAGTTCCTTTATGTACATCAAATAGGTACTTTTCTACATGGGAAGTACCCACTCTAGTCTTGTCCTTGCTTGTTTGACTGTCACTGACATGAGAGTCATTGTCAATATACCAGTGTTTGAAAATAATCTGTGGGTCCAGAACTGGGGCTGAGATGAAGAAGCTTGTGAAGCCCACATACAGCTTAGGGGAAGTGACCACTTCTTCCTCAACCCACGTTAGCACTCAGGTAAGACAGTGCTACTTAATGTTGCTCCTCCAGCCCCACTGTTTCATCTTGCAATTCAGCCTAAAATCCTACAGTCCGAAAGTCATTTGGGAAAGTAAATACCTGTTAAAAATGTACAATTATCTGCTGAAAGTCTCCATAACGTTTTCATAGGAAGAAGTAATCTCTTCTTCCTCTATGCTTCTGCGTTAGTTACCTCTTGCTGTATAACAAACCACCTGAAATTTAGTGGTTTAAGGCAATAATCATCTAATTTTTTATGATTTTGTATCAGTAATTTGGGCTGGTATCAGAAGGGTGGTCTTTTGCTAGACTCTCTTGTGGATACCATTGTCTCAGCTGTTATCTGGGGACTTCAGTTGGAATGGCTCATCTCTGCGGCATGGGGCCTATCTTCCAGCAGGCTAGCCCAAGCTTCCTCCCCAGGCAGCACTGACTTAAAAGAGAACAAGGTGGGCTCTGCAAGAACTCTCGACACGGTGGCTCAGATATTACACAATGCCATTCTGTTGCATTTTGTTGGTCAAAGTAAGTCACAGGTGAGCTGAAATTCAAGGAGTGGAATAATAGACTCCATTTCTTAATGAGAGGACATACAGGTATCATTTCAAAGAAGGTATGCCTACAGGGATGGGAGGAATTGTTGCAGTCATCACTGCAAATGGACTATCGCAGTTTCGATGGCACATGCACAGCTTCTTCTCTTAGCTGTTGAACACTGGGGATTCTTCCTTTATCATCCTGCACCACAAGGACTAAGACTTTACAAAAATCAGGTATTTGGTAATCATTAATTGAAATGAATTTATGGGAAGCAAAAATCTGGTGCTTGGACATTAGGCCAAATCAGGGGATTTGGGGATAGGTTCAAAGGCTAGAAGCGTAAATCTTATTGGGGCATCTGCTAGACAACAACCTCTGAATATCTATAGAGGGCAGCCGAGGATGAGGCAGGAGTAAGAGTCAGAATTGAAGCTGGCACCAAGAAATGAGTAGGAGTGGAGTTCAGTGAAGAAGCCTGAGAAAGAATTTCAGAATCTGGGATAGGTGGTTTCACCCAGTAGCACCATCTGGGTATACCTATGAGCCTCAGGGCCATGGATGCCAGGGATCCTCAACTGTGGCTTGAAGAAGGGAGGGCAGATAAAAGCATGGCTATGTTTACTCTCCCCCAAAATGGGGCAGGGTTCTGCTGACTATTGCAGCAGAATCTAGGTCCTTAGAAACCCCCTACAGCTCTTCCACTCACCTGCTTTGTATATTCTCGCCTCACTTTCACAATTCACCATGCCTTCTGGTTCAAACAGCCAAAATCCCACTCTCTCAGTAAAGTCTTTCTTCTTCCCATAATGATAACTCTCCCCCTCTATTTTCTTAAAGCATCCAATGCTTATTCAACTAATAAGACCTTTACATTTCTGCCATGTATTGTTTGTTTTCTTTCAAATATTTTTTTCTAAATTTAAATTATTAGCTTTTTGAGAATGGGGATTGTATCTTTTTTTAGTTGTTCTTTCCTAAAAACAGTTATCTCTACATAGTAAAGTCTCAATAAGCATTTCTTGTTTGGAGTATAAATTATTTTTTGTTGTATAACAATACTTAAAAATTAGTGGTTTATAAAATTCACATTTGTTAGTTCCCAATGCAGTGGATTAACATATGGCCTGAGCTCAGCCAAGCAGTTCCACAGTCAGCTGGTGAAGTGGCTGGAAGCTGGATGTTCGAACATAGCTCCACTCATATGTCATGTGGTTGGCAGGTTATCAGTCAGCTACAGCTGACTGTAGTTCTCTGCCACATGGCCCTTACTCCTTCAGAACGCTAGTTTGAAATTTTTCACATGGTGGACACAGGATTCAAAACACAGACAGAAAGGAGGAAAACCACAATGCACAAGTGATTTTCATTTCTACTATGTCACATTTGCTAATATCTTATTTGCCAAAGCAAATCACGTGGCCAAACCTAGCTTTGAGGAATAAAGAATAAGAGTCTACCTTTTTTTAAATACACTTTAAAAATATATTTTATTGATTTTTTACAGCTAGGAAGGGAGAGAGATAGAGAGCCAGAAACATCAATGAGAGAGAAACATCGATCAACTGCCTCCTGCACACCTCCCACTGGGGATGTGCCCGCAACCAAAGTACATGCCCTTGACCAGAATCGAACCTGGGACCCTTCAGTCCACAGGCCAACACTCCATCTACTGAGCCAAGCCGATTAGGGCAAGAATCTACCTTTTAACAGAAGTATCTGTACAGTCACATTGCCAAGGAACATACTGAGATTTGAGATGGAAAGAATTTGTGGCCCATTATTGCAATCAACCTGTCTTTTGGCCATCAGTTATTCAAGGTCCTCTCACATGCATAATATTCCCAACTCAAGACTCCAG
>PVJC01010701.1:0-43167 GCA_004026665.1 Murina feae | reverse complement strand
GAGAGAGGGAGGGAGTGATATGATTGTTCTTCCCTTTCAACTTCCCCATAATCCAGAAACTAAAGTGTTAATATTTGGGTAGGCAAGAAGCTTCCAGAACCTCAAACCAGCACTAAAGCATATCTTTTCTCAACTAATGATGCGGTGCTCTACTTACTGTTAAATATTTTTAACCATTCTGTCTCATAATATTGCTGGAATACGTAATCCAACATATGTAAAGGGCTAGCACAGTGCCTGGTGCATGAGTATGCTCAGTGAATATTAGATATCATTTTAATTATGATTTCCTCACCCTGATCCTAACAGTCTCTGCATTCCTTGACCTATCATTTAGCAATAATTACATTCTGCCCTATCATTTCTCAAGAGGGTATCATCAGTCTTAAACTATGCTATGAAAACTGAAGACAATTCCAGAACATTCCAAACCAATGTTTCTTTGGTATTGCAACTGCACCTCTTTCAAAGGAGCCTGAGCCAAGTAGTCAGGGTCTATGCATTCCTTCTAAGCAGTGACTTCTGTTGCCCTCTGTCCATGGAAAAAGGAAAAAGAGCAACTTGCAAAACTATCCCAGTGAGACTTCACAATATTTGAGCCTAGCTAAAGGCAGAAAATATAAAAAGGCCTGTGTGAAACCTGTCTCTGGTCAGAGATCCCTGGCCAGCAAAGACTGACCCCAGTACTCTTCATAAAGCAAACAAGCATCAGAAAACCTGGCCACTCGCCCCCCAGGCAACTCAAATTCCAACACTAGAAATATGACTTATTACTAAATACAATTTCCTTCATGAAGATGCTGGACACAGAGACTATCCCAACCAGGGGAGTTCAGATCCCCAATCCTTCATATTTTACTTAAGCTGTAGGTGTATTTACACAAAAGTTTGGGCAGCACTGAACCACAGCTAGTCAGAGAGGTCTTGCACACTCTGGGCTAACTCATCCTTCCCCACTTGAAAAGCATCTTTTGGCCCAAGAATTAGCCAAAGGAGTTTCCGATTTATTTGGAATCCAGGTCTCTAACAAAACATGGCTTTTTGCTTTTTTCCATTCCCTACCTGTTCAACCAACAAGCAAGCTAAGACATTAAGTATTTTTCCATGGCTCTCCATAAATGCAAAATGCTGCTTCTGCTCACATATAAATAAGGCCTTAACAGTTTACAGAATGTTCTCTTACTGGTTTCCTCATTTCATCTTCACAGGAGCCCTGGAATGAGGTAGATGGAGGTTCCAGTTACAAATAAAAACAACTGAATGTGGAGTCAAAATAAGTGAGCTTAAAACTTCAGCTGTGCTAGTAACACTCTGCGTGATCTTATATAAGTCAAACTCATGTCAACTCTGAGAGACAATATCTAATTTTTTTAAGTAAGCTGTCCAAGGCTGGTAAGGTGACACCTTCTATTTTATTGCTCAACATCCTTAATATGTAGCTTTCACCTATGCCTCAAGATGGTTGCTTCGACTTCACCCATACTGTCCACATTCCAGCCACTAGAAAGGAAGAGAGGATAAAGAAGAAAGGGAGCAGGAAGTTATAAAACGGCTCTCCTCCATGCTGCTATGTCTACCTTCCACTTATATCCCATTGGTTGGAACTTGGTCATGTAACCACAACTAACTGCAAGGGAGGTGAGGAAACATAGTCTTACTTCAGGCCATGTTTCCAACTAAAAATTACATTACATTGATAAGAAATAATTTTTGCAATATGTTTTTTATTGATTTTAGAGGGAGAGGAAGAGGAGGGAGGGAGAGAAAGAGAAACATCAATCAGCTGCCTTCTGCACATCCCCCACTGGGGATTGTGCCCATAATCTGGGCATGCACTCTGACTGGGAATCAGACTGGTGACCCTTTTGTGCATGGTACAATGCTCAACAAACTGAATCACACCAGGCAGTGCAATAAAAATAATTTTAAAAAATGGATTTTGAGAGACAAACCAGTAGTCTCTGCTACAACCTCAAGCAAGTTCCATGGATTTTCTAAGCCTGTTTCTTCATCTGAGAAATACATAAACTCAGGCTGACTCTTGAGCAAGTCTGCAGCCCCTGACTGCTCACTCATCACCAAATTTGAGACAGATAATGCTAGACCAGGGACTTTATTCTTATAATATATGAGCTTCCAAGACACGAAGTATGAATTAACCAAGAACCCAGGCAGGAGAGTATAGGTCCCAATGCCAAGCACAGAGTAAAAAAATACATACATACACAAAAAGTATTTTTGGGTTGGTTGAAAATGAAGATAAAAGTAGCACTAAGGAAGTGAAATTAAACCAAAGATGATATAATGAAGTGGGGAAGAGGAGGCTGGATCTACTCAATTGCCTGGAACTCTAGCTGTTTAGTAGCATTGGATGGTTGTTTATATGAGTGTGTTTCTTTTTTTATTTATTGATTAAAGTATTACATATGTGTTCTTATCTCCTTCCCATTGCTCCCCAACCGCCCTTCTCATGCCCTTATTCCCCTGGTGTCTGTGTCCATTGGTTATGCTTATATGCATGCATACAAGTCCTTCGGTTGATCTTTCCCTCCTATGCCCACCCTTCCACGCCTTCGCTATTCATCAGTTTATGTTGTTTCTGAGAGAATCAACCCAGTCTCAAAGTCTAGATTCAGTGCAGGCCATGATAAAAATTACATGCTGTGGTACATTTACAACATGAAATACTATGCAGTTGTAAAAAAAAAGGATCTCTTAATTTTTGAGACAACATGGAGGGACCTGAAGAGTATTATGCTAAACGAAATCAGCTAGGCAGAGAAGGACAAGTATCACATGGTGTCACTCATATGTGGAATCTAACAAACAAAATAAACGGATGAACAAAATAATTCCAAAAACATAGAAGCATGGAAAAAACTGTTGAACCTCAATGAATAGGCAGGGTTGGGTGGGTAGAGGGAAGAGATCAACCAGAGAACTTGTATACATACATGCAAAACCCATGGACACAGACAATAGTGTGGTGAAAGCCTGGGGTGGGAGGAAGAGGCGGGCTAGAAGGGGTCAATGGGGGGAAAATAGGGGACACATGTAAGTAATACTTTCAACAATAAAGATTTTTTTTAATAAAAAAGAATCACAACCTTAGCTGGTTCGGCTCAGTGGACAGAGCATTGGCCCAATGAATAAAAGGTCCTGGGTTTGATTCTGGTCAAGGGCATGTACTTTGGTTGCAGGTTTCCTGGCCCTGGTTGGGGTGCATGCAAGAGGCAACCAATAAATGTATCGCTCTCGCTTTGATGTTTCTCTCTGTCTCTCCCCCTCCCTTCCATGCTCTCTAAAAATCAATGGAAAAATATCCTCAGGTGAGAATTAACAAAGAAATAAAAATAACAAAAAAAGAATTACAGAGTATGTTTGCTAAAAGGCTTTGTGAACTATACAGTGCCACTCCAATGTAATAAATAGTAGTAGTATTATGAAAAATTAATGCTACATTATCACTTTTTTGAGATTATAAGTGGAGATAGTACCTGAAAAATCCCAAGTGTTCAAAATTAATGTTTCTGATTATGAGAATTAGAAATCACTATAGGTCAGAAACCGAAGAAGTGCACCCCATTGAGAGCATGGTAACTCAGCTGTCCTCCAATCCTGGACAAGAAAATTGGAGTTCTAAATCACAGCTGCAAAGACTTGGTTTCCTGGCCTGGCTCCACTACTTATTAGCTTGGTGGCCTTTGGTTTTCATTTAGCCAAACTTGGCATCAGTGTACCCAACCATAAAATGAAGTAAAGTGTGCTTATCCAAGAGATAAATTCAATTGAGATCCTAGATCCATATATTAAATTAACAGTATAATTTCTATGTGTCACATGCTTGGCTAGAAGCTGATCAACTACAATGCACTATAGGAAGCAGTATAGGGCTACAATGAGGAGTGTTAAGTATAGAGAAAGACTGCCTAGAATCCTGGTACTGCCCTTGTTTGGTGTGTGATTCTGGCCAAGACCCTGAACCTCTCTCTGCTGTATTTTTCTCATCTCCTAAAGGAGGATCATAGTAATGCATCACTCATGGGACTATTGATGCATGCAAAGTGCCTCTAGAATAATTTCTGCATGTAGCAAGAGTTCAATACATATTTACAAGTATTATTATTGATGTTGTTGTTATTTTCCCATGAAAGCAACTGCCTAGTCTGCCCACTTGTAATTCTTTTCCTTAGCATCACCATCCCATCTAGATCCTTCAATAGATGCCATTTTACATAACTACAATATGCCAAGCCATAGACAAAAACTTGGGAATCCACTGCCTGTTTCTCACAAACAGCCTTGGAAATATCATCATTTTTATCAAAAGAAACTGATGCTTTGTCCAAGCTCACACTGTTGACAAGTAGTAGACCTGAGTTCTGAGTGAAGCTTCTCTGGCTTTAACAACCATGTTCTTTAAACCTTGATCTATTTTGTTTGTACATCTTACTGATCTTTGCTAATTATTTGTTTATTCTACTTCTCTGGTTAGAAGGAAAATTCTATGCAAAGGAACTCTCCCTAGTTCATCACTAGATGATGCCTACAGGGTAAGGCCCTTGTTCTTTAGCATAACATTCAAGGCCTCCATGGTCTGATCCTTATCTACCTCTTCAGTCTGGTCCCTTCCCACTCACCTTCAATGCCCTCTCATTGATCTACTTTTTTCCATACTAAATTCTTCACAGCTCTTTAAAGGAGGCATCCCCTCTTATAATCACATGTCTCTGACCTTGCCACCTATATTTCTCCTCATGCTCACCATGCCTCTGTTCATACTATGCAATAATTCAGGCTTCTCCTTTAAGACTCAAGAAAAGGCACATTATGATTTAGAGAAGGAAAGTATAGTAAAGAAGGCTTCATTGAGACCCATTCCAATTGGATCTTTATTTATAGCATCTTTCTACTTCTGTGGTATGCAATCCCACCCTTTCATATAATGTGGAAGCCTTCACCAGATTTCCAACTGAAGTCTCATCCTTCGAAAATTTATTGAATTCAAACTCTGTGCTAAACTAATTAAGCGAGACTGACCCTCTGAAAATTCAATGTACGCTGGCCACATCTATAAATGTGTGTGTGTGTTCCCCAAATGTAGCCTGGGTACTTATCAATATAATTTGTATTTGGAACCAGAGCTACAGATATGTTTGAATATACCCATTTGAGGCACACTAAATAGCAGCCAAAGACTTCTGCGTATCCCAATTTCTAGCTTGGTTCACTTTTCTCCAGCAGCTCTTGAAAGCATAGTTTCAGCTGCAGTGACTCTCCTGGGGCCAAGCTGTATACGTGTGCACATAACTATTATGTTCTAGTTTATGACACATTCACTCCAAAAAGCCACATGTACCTGACCTCCTGCCCCTTTGGGGAAAATGGGATGACTGGGCTGTGTGTTTGCATTATGTGTCCTGGAAGTGAAACAGATGAGAGAAGGCAATTTTGCTAGTCCTTGAATAGGATGACTCCTTGAACTCTTGGAGAACAACAAAATTAAAAATCCCACATTAAAGTAATATCTTATCAGAGCTGTGGAAAGGATTCTGTGAAAGAAGGTTTGTATTTAGTTTAAAGAATATTTGTACCAGCTAGACACATAAATGGATGCTTGGTCAAATGTAAGTGTTGTCCGTGTTGCAGAAAGAGCAGGAAGATGAAGTTAGACTGGAAGATCAATTCCAACTCTGTTTCATGCTAGGAAACTTTGAGCAAATACCTTAAACACCACTAAACTTCAGTTATTTTAGCTGTAAAATGAGAATAGTAATAATTTTTAATGCCTGGAGGAGTCATAATCATTAAAAGACAGTATCTATACACTTGCCCTGGAAACCAGAGCCTCAGCGATGGCAGAAGATATAAATATAAGGAACTGTAACAGAGAAGAATGCCTGCACTGTAACTGGCAGACAGTCCAGCTAAAGCTGAGCAGCACCTCAGCTCTTGGGTTTGGATCATGGCTCCAAGAGCCCAGTGACCTAGTCATGACAGTCCCAGAGTGATCCGTTTCAGACAAACTAACCGAAATACATAGAAAGTGGAGATTGGTAACAAAATGCTACTGTAGCTGGAAATCTGAACTTGAACTCAATCTCAAAAGTGAGTTTGGAATGAACATATCAATTCATCTAAAAATGCAAGTAGGTACTCATTAGCAATTATTTTAAAACCTCAGTTGAATTGTGGATAGGAAAGACAGGGGAAAGTGTGTGTGTGTGTGTGCGTGTGTGTGTGTGCGCGCGCACAGGTAGGTAGGTAGTGGTTCTGAGAGGGAATGAAAGAGTGGAGGAGTGAGGTAGCATAAAATGTAACACCTTTACATTTGTAGGATGGTAGGATGGTGCAAGAAGACAAGGATATGTTATGTGCAATTTGCGGTTATTTACACTGACCTAAGGTGCCATTATCTCAAAACTCCAGGAAATGTTTCCAAGTCTATTCTATCCTTAAGTGTGTTGTACTTTTTTGTGGCTGTAAACAAAAATGTTTGAACTGAAGACTATAAGCATGACCTCTTAGACCCACAATGAAGAACTCTCAGAAATATTAGAGAGTATTGAATTTTTCCACAAGGTATGAAATAGGGGATTGAGACAATCTTATGCACAATTTAAGGTGTAGATGTAACATTTTTAATGAGGAAAAAACTGTTTCCCAGGGATGAGATTATCTGAAATCTTCATGAGAAGTGGTTGCCCTCTCTGCTTGTCATTCCTCTTCAGAATCTAAATCTTCATTAGAAGTTGACTTAGATGAGTTGACAGTCAAGCTATAGGAATGTAAAAAATCTTGAAGACAGGTCTCCTCTAAGATAGCTCGTGGATGTTTACAATATAGAGATAAACCTGACATTTAAGAATGTCCTTCTCAACTTCTGTTGACCAAGATGCCCTCCTCTTCAGGCCATGCTGGAATATGATGACCATGTCTTGATTGGCTTCCTTCTCTTAGATGTACTATTTTCATTAGTGGCACTTTCTCCATTTCTTCGTTTTGATAATACTGCTCTCTGTGACTCAACCTTATTGTGCATGTGTAACCTGGACTTTGCTAGCTACCTCCAGACTAGAATCATCACTTGAGTCATTTCCACTCTTATATTTTAGGCTGCTTCTTTTAGCTGTTGAGATTGAATGAAAAGATTATTAACTACAATTGCAATGCATTGGTCACAAGAGTTTGATTCTAAAATTGTCTGGAAGCTGAACTCATAGAAATAAAGAATTGTTAAAATTGTTCATGCCACTAATATATGTTTCTATCAGAAAAAGCAAAGAACAGCCAGATTACAAGATTTTTCCAGTACCACACAGGTCACTCTAGTATTTTCCTACTCTCCAAGATTTCTTCTACATCCAGCAGTATCTTAGATACATTTGCATAAGTATAAGACATATTTTGCAAATGATAGCTGAACTGAATTTATTATCTCAGTTTGACAAGATTGTGAATGCAAAGCTTGGATTTGCAGCTCAAGTCTTTCTCCCACCCTGCTCAGTCTGGTATTACTACAAAAGCTCATGCTGTATTACAAAAATGCTAATGATCACTTAACTAATAATATTTGCACACCTCCCCACAAGCCAGCTTTCGGAGCATAAATATTGAACTGCACACTGTCCAACTGAAACAGTCCTCCTGACTTATCACTGAAAAATCAAGAGACCGTTTTTTCAAGTTCCAGAGGGCTAGACTGAAGTCAATATTTGTAAATATTAACTACCGTATTTTTATTCTGAGTAGTCCAATCTGATAACAAAGAATCCAAATGGGATAGGGATCTATGTTCCATAAAACGTTCATTTACATGAAGTGGGCCTTTTAGCCAGAGCAAGTGGGGTGTAATCCAAGAGGTGCACTTCAGGGAGAGGCCTTGACTCTATCGTCCATCAGTCAAGGTAAAAAGCTCACCAAAATGCCAGTGAGATTGGATTTAACATAAACTTCCTGAGCTGAATTCCATTATTGCTAAAATAACTGCAAAGAAATAATTTAAATATTTTTCAGAATTGGGGCTTATTCAGCTTTGACTAATAGAATTTTTAGAAGAGTTCAAACCTCCCTCAAAGTGTCAAGAATTGCTGAAGTTTTATTTCTAAAAAGAACACTAAAGGGGCATTATTTCAACCTTTCTGCTAGTGGAAGTTACACTGACAGAATTTAACCAAATCCTGCTTCTAATGTCAGGAATGGATATCATTATTTCCCAAGGTACATCCTCCCATTGTTAGACATAAAATTATGGGGGGAAATATAAACCAATGTGAGGCAAAACAACCGTGAGGAGCCACGGAAGCCCTTCTCCAGAGAAAACAAATGGTGATACATTTCTCATATATTTTTACAGACAGGTTTGACATGGTCATGGAGAGACAATTAATGGTTCAAATATCTGTTAGAAATCTCATTCAGTTAAGAGACACATGCAGTAAGTTCTTAATTTTTTAAGGTGGAGATGATCATTTCAGGATACAGAGGAAAAGAAATATGGTATGCACAGCATTCTTAAAGAGTAATTGCAGGCTATGTGAGCATGATTTTAACTTGGAGAACGGATTAGTGTGTTATATTAAATTTCACATAATTGAGAAAATCAACATGGTACAGAATTGGACATGAGGCAACAATCAAAAAGCCAAAAGTTAAATATGTGTAATGTGATGATATTCATTCTCTATTTTCCCTTTTCACTATTTGATATTTATTGAGCACCTACTGTGTGAGGCACCAGAGAATAAAGATCAATAATGTAGTGTCTGACCAAAGGTGTTTGCAATCTAGCAGATTAGATGAAAAAATGAAGGACTCAGGCCTTTGATGATAACTTTAATAGAAAATGTTGTGTATGTATTCCATTTTCCTGTATGTATTTATAGGATTTGGGCAAGGACTTTTTTTTTAGTTTTCTTAAAGTTCTAAACCATTAATTCCTTAAGATTTGTGGACAACTATATCATTAATGTGAGGGTTTGTTCTAGTCTTCATTTCAACGCAACACAAACAGCTATAAAACACCTCTAATCAGCATACCAGAGATGAGTGAGAGTGGGAAGGAAAAACTAATACCCTTAAGGACTTACTAGTATTAATCCATAATATACTAGGTGTCTTACATTCAATATCTAATTTACCAAAAGAAAAATCGCACTGAGCTATGTATTTTTATAACAAATTTTATGGCTGAGGAAACAAAAAGTGAGTGGATTGCACCACATCACATATTAGAAGGCACCCAAGTAAGAATAAACCTTCTAAATTCCTAATGAAACTTCACATTGGGAGACAAAGTCCAGTTCATCACAGGCTTTAAAAACCACATTCTGTTTTTTCTTATTTCATCCATGAGTACATTGCCAGTTTGTGTAAATTTAATTCAATAAAGTCTTCAACTCACATTCCAAAATCATATCTGTCTGGTTTAGAAGATGCAAAGATGAATGAGACATGATTCCTTCCTTCAAGAAATTTAAGTCTTGCCCTAACCAGTTTGGCCCAGTGAATAGAGTGTCGGCCTGTGGACTGAAGAGTTGTGGGTTCAATTCTGGTCAAGGGCACATGACTGGGTTGTGGGCTCAATCCCCCATAAGGAGTATGCAAGAGGCAGCCGATCAATGATTCTCTCTCATCATTGATGTTTCTATCTCTCTCTCTCCCTCTCTCTTCCTCTCTGAAAGAAATAAAAATAATTTTTAAATAAGTTTTACATCAAGGAGAGAAAATGTTAACAGAGGACAGGGCGAGATATGTCATGTTAGATGTTAAACCGGGTGCTGTTGTTCAATGAGTTACCACTAACTCCATCTGTGAATGGACCCCACTGCCCTCTATCCTCTGCTCTTCTCTCTCCCAGGAACCCCAACCCCAGCCATAGTGACACTTTCCTGAACATCACATGTGGCCTTTCTTTTGAGCCTTCACATACTTGGTTTTCTCTACTTGTCCCAGTTCTACTGCCCTCATCACTCTTCCCCATCCCACTGGCATCCCTCACCTGGTTCACACCTACTCATATTTTAGGGCAGGTCTCAACCTCTGGCCCCACCAATTTGCAATAGGTGCCCTGTTTATTTTAACCATGCTACCTTGGGCTTATATGGCGAGGCCACATGCACATCAAGAGAGAGAAACTTGAAGGTGTTTTACACTTTCGTGACTCTCAGCTCCCAGCATGTCCTACAGGGAATAGGGACAGCACCAAGGTCAGGCACCAGGCAGAGGAGAAGGGAAAGTGATCAAGCACCTGCATTGTGGTTCCTGTGGGAAGGAACAGGCAAGCACAGTAAGCAGGCTTAGAGTGGCTAGTTTGGACAACTCTAGCAGACTCTGGGACAGAGGGTTTGTCCTTCGTTGTCTGGTACCCAGCCCTAATTAGGTTAGGGAAGGTGTACCCTGGCCCAGAGTGTGACAGCCCAGTAACTGAGGTGGTTGGGGGTATGGACTTCATCAGCTTCTCAAGAAGGAGAACTGACTGACCTCTGTCCAGGGTCTCAGAACTGCGTCAAGACGACATTTCTTGAAAACTATTACACTGCGGTATCATCTTAGGCAATCTGTACAACTCCTATCATAAAATACATGCTGCATTATAATTCCATATCGAGTTTCTTATCTTTCCTACTTAGTTAAACTAGCTCTATGGAGGTAGGAACAACCCCAGAATTCAGTGTTTAGAAGATGCCTGATAAATTTAAAGAAGTAATATTTAAGTTGTGCTCTGAAGGATGAATAGGAGTTCTTTAGGGGCAGGTGAGTTGGGTGGGAAACCTATACAAAGGGAAGAGTAGGCCAAAGCTATAAGGTGTGTAAGAAAGTGTTTACTTGGGAATGACAAATCGTTTTAGGTTTTTAAGGTAAGCATTCTTAGAGAAATATCAAGGTGCAATGAGACTAGAAGAGATAATTTGAGGTCTGACTAAAAAGAAATGTTATATGTTAGGCTCAGGAACTCAGATTTTATTCTCTATGCAATGTCATCATTTATCCTCTAAGCTACGTCATTGGGCCCCAGCATAAGAAGATGGTCAGACCAGTGCATACCATGTGTTGCTTCTCAATATGGAAAATAAGTTTTTTAAAAAAATAAAAATATGTCTAGTGTTTGACTAGCATAGTTCCAAGTACAAATACATTTATCTCTCTAGCCAGCCTTCATCTGCAGTTCAGGGCAGGGTCCACGATGAGGTAACAGTAATGTGTGTCGATGAACCCCAAAATGAGCTACAAAGAAATCCCTCATCTCCTTTTACCAGTAGGTTTCCACTTGTTTTTCACTTCTTTTCCCAGTGTAGCATGAGTAGGTGAGAAAGAAACCTCTGGAAACATAGATAGTGCATATTTCCAAGTAATATGTAATGCCTAATGCATAATTGTTAAAGTCGTAAAAGATCTGGTCTCTAGGCAAGTTATATTTACCTAATGCCTATTCCACTATCTTTAAATTGCTCTTTAACAGCTGTCCTGTTCTCTTATTAGGGGAAAACCATACATGGTATGACACTGTACTATGGTTTATTATTTTTCTTCACACGCAGACATGACACCATAACATTAAGAAGCCATGTCTTTGGCCATATTCAAATAAATAAAGTACACTAAAAGCCACAATCTGTGAAGGATCGCAGGGTTTCCATAAGAAAATGAAAGTGTAGATGCAGACATTAGATTTGCTCCGTCCCTTCATGAACACTTTGCAGCCTACTCCATGTGAGACACAAAGGGCTTTTTGACGCACATGCTGTGCATCACAAATGGAGAGCCCGGCCAAAGAAAATATACAGTTACCAGAAGAATAAACCCAGGACGAAAATCACAGAGGTAGCATCAATAGACGTCGAATATGCCATTGGCCCCATCTGGTTAGAATCACATCATCAGAATTAGAGCTGGAGTAGACCTTCCAGGTCATCCTATCCATCCCCTTGCCAACACAACAATCATCTTTTGGAGGACCAGGTCCAGGTCAATTTCATATGTCTCAAGAGACAAGAATTCTGCAGATTTTGTGGGCGAGATATTTACCATATTGAAAGAGGCAAATTGTAGTCATCGTACAGATTTCAGTCAGCAAATTAACTGCGTTGAGAATTTGAAACATAGGGGTTGGCTTTTGTATGGAGATATTTTTCCAGCAGAAGACAAAGAGCTTGGCGCCGAGAGAATCACAATTGAGATAGAAAGAAGAATTGTTGTTAACAGCACAAAGATTTAAGGGAGACTCAGAAGCACGTTGAAGGACCTTCTAGAATCAGTCCAGAAAAATTCTGTGTCAGTGTTCAAACCCTTTTTCCACAATTTGGGCAAAGGTGAGATCTGATAGGTAACTTCTGTGAAGCACCTTCCTGTTCCTACAATGGTGTAGTTGGGGTAAGATGGTCCTTCCTCTTTTCCTGGATATTATGTCTGGAAAATTAAAACTAGAGCAGTCACGTTGTACCTGTAAGGGAACATACTGTGAAATAGTGTTGGCACAGACAATTCCTGAGTTCTGATGTCAACCTTGGAACTGCTCTAGCTCTAGACTTCTCTTTTTTAAAAAAATACTTTTTATTGATTTCAGAGAAGAAGGGAGAAGGAGAAAGAAATAGAAACATCCATGATGAGAAAGAATCATCAATCAACTGCCTCCTTCACGTCCCCACACCGGGCATGTGCCCTGACTGGAATTGGATCCTGACCTCCTGGTTCGTAGGTCAAGGGTCAACCACTGAGCCACACTGGCTGGGATGGGCTTCTCTTTATGGGAAATATTAGCTTTCTTTCTTATTGCTTAAGTTAATTGAGACACAGTTTCTATTAGTGGCAAGCTCAGCATCCAATTGATACCCGAGGGTGGAAAGTAACTTTATAGCCCAGCTCAGAACTGTTATTTCCTTAGGCTTTTCTTGTACACACTGTTTAGTACATGTTACTAAACTGAAACTTTTCTGAAGGCAGCAGACAGATATTTATTGGGTAGAAAAGGACCAAAAGCATGAAAAATAATTGGGCTGATTTTGTGATATGAAGCCCAAATTTCATCACAGAGTTTATGTGAACAGTTTAAATATTCATGCATATTGGACTGATATAGACAAAGTAGGAGAAATAAACATCTTTGGAGAAACCACAGGAAATAAATCAATAATGTCTCTGAGCTCCTTGATGGCAGGCACCATGGTTTTGTTTGTTTGTTTGTTCCTGTCTTGTCCTGTTTTTAATATACTTTTACTGATTTTAGAGAGAGAGGAAGGGAGGGGGATAGAGAGATAGAAAAATCAATGAGAGAGAAACATCCATCAGCTGCCTCCTGCACTCTCCCACTGGAAATTGAGCCTGCCACCCAGGCATGCATCCTGCTGGGAATCAAACTGGTGATCTCTTGGTTCATGGGTTGATGCTCAACCACTGAGCCATGTTGGCCAGGCAAGGCACAATGTGTGTTTTTTCTATTATTGGGTATTCAATCCTTAGCAACATGTCTGGAATATGGTAGGTGCTACATAAATGAAAAATTAATTAATTGAAAAAGAATAGATATATAGTGATTAATATTTACACTCAGTCTCATCCAAGCATTTCCTGGTTGCTTATGGCACATTTGAGTTGTAAGGCTTGGCTGGTAATAGGAAGTAAGTCCAAATATAAGTGTTAAACATTAACCTCAATTGTAGCTTACTCATGATAATTTTGAGGCAGAGATTATTGACTATTCATTTAAATTAAAATTCATGTTAAGCTTCCCAGGATAGCAGAAAGAATAATCCTATATAATAAAGAGGTAATATGCAAGTTGACCTCGTACCATCATGCCATCACAAGATGGCTGTGCCCACAGCAGAGGCGGGGTTCTCGTAATGAGTTGTAATGAGCAATCAGCGGGGACCTGAGGCTGTGCCCCCCACCTGGTGGGGCTTGATGGGGGACCTCAGGTCATGCCCCCCACCCAGCGAGCTTGATCACTAGTATTGAATAAATCTAAAACCTATATGCATGAGCATTAAAGCTCACAATAATTTGACACATCCTACCTTCCATGGTCCTTCAAACAGTCCTAGGTCCACACTAGCTTACAATTTCCAGACTCTCTGGCATGGTTTTGCCATATGACTGAGATTTAGCTAGTAGAATGTAGGTGGACTTAATGGGTGCCACCTCCATATTCTCTTTTCACTATCCTACTAGCTGGATGAAGACAGAAAGTGAAATTGCAGGAAGCACCAGAGCCTTAAGTTGTAAGGTACCTGGGTCTCTAAATGCTGAGGTGAACAATGCACACCAAACAGAAATAACCTTCTACGGAGATATATCTGCTATATGTTATGCCATCTCTTTGTTATCATAGTGTAGCCTACTTTAAATAATGCAACTTGTATACACCTGCTTGGCTTATGAACACAATACCAGCCTTGTCAACATCTTGGAATGATAGGAAAAATCATATTTGTTTATATCTGCAATAAAATAGATACACTTTGCCGTTCATAATGCTTTAACATAAACTAGTTTATATGGGCCACCCCCCAACTCCACAAAATGGGCACAGTAGGTATTATTATCCTCATTTCAGTGGTGAGAAAAGTATCAAGAAGGTTAAAGAAATTGTCTAAACCTGCTGAGTGCTAGAACACTTCATAGAACAAAAAGCATAAATCTTTTTATTCCAAATCCTTTGTTTATCTCCTTATGAATACACTGAACGTCTGCCTCTGCTGAAAACATTTTCTTGATTGATAGCTTCATTGCAGAAATTCTTCCAAGAGATTAGGAATTCTTTTAGAAAATTCTACTCACTGAAATTCTAAATAAAAAAGCTAAATATGGAAGGATTTATAATATTGGAATTTACCAGTGAGGTTGGTTCCACCACAGATTTTTTTTTTTGACATTATCTCAGTGTCCCAGAATTGGGTGACTCCCACAGAGGTCATGGAGCCCATACTCCTTCCCCTCAAAAAAGCTTCTCTCACACATCCCTGAGAATTGGTCAGGCAGTCTCTACTCCATCACCTCTAATAACGGTACACTCATTCCTTCAAAACTTTCTCAATCTGCCATTATGGTGACTGATTCCTCCTGGTTTTCCCATAACTTTTCTGGTTTTATAACTGGGAACCCCCTCAGCCCTGATCAAACTGGGATGGTCAGTTAACCCTACCATTGATAAACAGTGGAAATTATTAAAACCCACGCTAAGTTTAAATAAAACCTGCTTTGCTATAACTTCTACCTACTTTCCTTGTTTTTCCTTAAGTACCTATTACTCAACCAAAATGTGTTTCCTGGTGCTATCTGGATTATAGTCTTCCTATAAGACTATAGTGTAATTCTTGTGAAATTGTTTTCTTGGTTCCCCAATTGAGTTTTATGATAGTTTAATGACAATATAAATAAATATACTATTGTTATCTATCATGGGTGAAGATAATTTATTAATAACAATTGATTTTTAAACAGAAATTAGTTATTTTCTAACTGTATGCTCTTAAGGAAAAAAATATATATTGTCTTCTAAGGTTTCAGCATTGAACTTAACATGCCTCTAAAAGTTGAACTCCTTTTTTTATTTTGCCTTTTTTTCTTTTTTAAATATGAGTGCACTACTTATTCTTTAGGGGGGAAACAGTCTTTACATTACTGGGTACTTAGGGACCACCAAAACCAGGAAATTCATGTTTTATGAGTTTCCCCCCAAATCAAAGCAATAGGATCTGTATGGTCAACATCATCCTTTCACTCCCACTGGGTACTTCCAGAGAGGTGCTTCTGAGGGCAAAATAAATATTCCTCAGTGAAAAGCACATACACTTCATAACTTTCTTTCCTGCTAAAATTCAAGACTGGGGTCCTAGCAGCCCATAAGCCTTCTGCACCAAGCCTGACCGATCTCTTTAAACTGTTTAGACTTTCTTGCCACTTATGATATCTGTTATCTGGTAGAACACTTCATAAATCTAGTTCTTGAATGTATATTTTTTGTGTGTAGCAAAAGCAACCAGTGCAACCATGGGCACCATAGTAAGTCTGCAAGTTTGAAAAGCAAATGTTTCTGGAGAAGATTTAGGTCGGTAGTGCCTTTAGGCAGGTTGACACTAGTCTTGCAAATGAAGTACGACTTTTAAGGGCTCAATTTTTAAATTATAGAATGTTAGAATAAAATGGGACTTTAGAGATCACATAGTTCAACCACACCCATTTTACAGATGGGAAATTGAAGTCCTGGGAACAGAGATCTGAAGACAACCAGGACTGACCACTCATTCTAATGTAACAAGGCAAAGTGATTCTTTACTTATGGGGAGAGAGAAAGCCCTTTGAGAACTGGATTAATATTATGGAACCTAGGAAAATGCACACACTCAAAATTTCTAGGTAATTGCTGGAGATATATATACCTTGTGAGGTTTACCCTTAAGTCCCTTGTGCTATGATCTCGGGCCATGCATGGATTTTCACGTCAACAACTCTGACAATTCCTGAGGAGGCTCTATAGTTAAGGGATAAGCCAAATTAGACTTTAATTACTTTAAATTCAATGTTTTTAAAAGAATCCATTGTTTGTTGTTTTACACTCATATTAAGGCTTTGAGCAAGTTTTGTATAAACAAATTCTTTGGAGATAAGGGTTAATAATAATATAAAAAATTACCTCAAGCATTAAGACCTTGGCAATGTCATTCAAATGATCGCCCTGGCATATGTAGATCTGATCATTCTATATCTAACTGTGATTCAAACCTTCTATGCAAATTGAAGGAAAACAACTTAAACTTTTTATTTCCAGTTTTCCAATGTTAGCATGGCCTGTATACTCTAACTATGCTTCATTTCTTTGATAGGTAAACAATGATAAATAACTGATGTTAATAACTACTATTCATTGTGTTTTACTCTATACCAAGTTACACTAATAAATGTGTGTTACTTGTCTTCACAACAGGATAAGTTGGTTTTATTGTACACATTTTACAATTAAAAAGTAATTAAATCCTGAGAGGTTTAACATTTCCCAAGGTCATCACCCAGAGTGATCCTGCCCTTTCCCACCCTACCTTACCCCCATGCCAGGAGACAGATGGCAATGTCTGCAGGCATTTTTAAATTGTTAGAATTGGGAAGGTGCTATTCACATCCAGCAGGTAGAGTCCAGGAATGCTGCTAAAAATCCTACAGTGTATAGTACAAACCCTCTCCTCCCATCCAACAAAAAATTATATGGCTCCAAATGTCAGCAATGTTAAAATTGAGAAATCCTAAACTCGACAGTGCCAAATTGAGAATGCAAACCCAAAGAACATGCTTCCAGAATGCACTCTGAATATCTACTCTCCAAATACATGTTTAGTGTATATGTTTTATCATAATAGTGCTGGCAGTAATAATCTATCATTTTTGCATGATGTTATTATGTGTGCTTGACAGGCTGTAAGTCACAGTTTTGGGGTCTGTCATTGGACTGAAAACTTTTGGGTAGGACTATGGCAAAATCATTTGCATGTAGGCACCACAAGAGCTGGTGAGAAGGATGGAGCCTGCCTGAGAAAACCCCAGGAGCCAGGTCCCTCATAACAAGGTATCAATATCTAAAAGAGTATTTTGAAGGTCATAGTTGGGTCACATTTTACTGAGGGATGTGCTTTGCAGAGATTGATAGAACTAAAATCAAGTAAACCTGTGTGCTTCATATGAAAATATTTTTCCCAAGTATCTTTTGTACAATGAGCTGAGACTGGTAAGATAATTAAAGTTATAACTCAAGGTCTGCACCCAGAAAGATGTCACCTAGCCCGGGATGGGCTTTTGTTAAATCCAGGTCATCAGCTCTATGCTGTGTCCGAGGCAGAGAGCAAGCTACAGCCTCCTGTCCTGGTCAAACCTCCCCTGGCAGGTGCCAGTCATGTGCTCCAAAGCCCATGGAGAGATTATGCCTTTCTGGATCCAGAACAGAATGAAGACAGAGCAATCTTTTAACGTGGTCCAAAGTCATTCTCTGGGCTGGGGCTGACTTCTATAACTGCAGTCTTGGCCTCTGAGCGGGAGAGGAAATCATGAAGACCTGGGCAATTGCCCACGTCAGCCAGTCATGGATCCCAGATGGCCCTCAGCATTTGCAAAAAAACAGCAGAGCCTCAGGATAAGACTCCAGAGTGGGTGTGGAAACTAATGTCCTTTTTCCAGATAGTCAACTTGCATTCATTTCCAAGTATTTATTGAGCACTTGATGCTAACTCTACAGTTTTGCACAGTATACACACCAGTAACACCAAGAAGAATGTAGGACCATTATTATGCTCTGGGAACTTTCACTCTATTAGCAAAGTAGGCAATGAGACTATTAAGAAAACAAAATGAAGTATTCATTTACTCACTAGACATTTGAAAAACATCTACTATGTGCAAAATACTGAGCTAGATATAAAAAGAAAACATAGCTGAGTATATGATCCATCTTCTCAAAAAACTTGGAATGTAGTGCAAGGCGCAGCCAGATGATACAGCAAGAGAAAAGAAAGGCAAAGGGCAAGGGGAGGGAAAGGATTCAGATATAAATTCAGATCTGACTTTTTCTTATTGGTTTACCTTAGAATTCTGAGACTACATTTCTCGTATGAGAAAAAGACACAATTGTATCTATTTTATTATTTAGAAAATAAAGTGCTATGATTGAAGTGTAATCATGGATATTCACTTGCTTTCAGGTCCAGTGATGCCCATAAGAGACACTCTTGGTTCCTGTGCCAACTCTAAAGACTCCTATGCTGAGCAAACTCTTCCCACTTTCCCCACTACAGATGCTTCAGCACAAGAACCCCAGGGATCTAGACCCTGAGACTGGGAACTAGAAGCAAAGTGATTTGACCCAGACACCAGCTACTCAAAAGGCCCAAGAGGACAGGTATAAAATATGGGGCATCATCTCTCTCAGAGTGCTCCAGTGTGTCCCTTACATGACAGGCTGGAAACATGTCTTGAGTGGACAGAAGGTTGACAGTGAACACTTTCTTCCACTTTTGTAATCCTCAGTTCTGGCTGTTCATTATCACCTCCAGAGTTCATCTGTGAACACAGGTGCCAAAGTCCCCAACCCAGACCAATGAATCAGAATCTCTGGAGTTAGAGCCTGGAAACTATATATTCAAAAAGTACTAAAGATCATTCTGATGCAAAGCCAAGTTGAAATCACAGCAGTAGAGCCTTGTGGATTTAGGGGAGACAAATAAAACCTCTCCATTTCTGGTGTAGAATCCATGATTTGAAGAAATCACTCTAAGAGGAGTCATGTCTTAGCCCCATGAGAACATTATTAACCTACTGATCTACCTGGAGAATGCAACGCACCATGCCTTTCTCCAGTGTGTTCAATCTTGGGACCAGCACTGTCTCTTCTTCTCTCTTCACTTCTGCACCCACTCACGCACCAAATCCAGTCCATCCATCTTTTCTTAATATTATCAATCCTTCTCATCCTTTATCCATTTAAGCTGACTTAGTTCAAGTCTTCATCATCTCTTATTTTCTAATTTTGGGAACCTATTTTGCTTATTTTAATAAATAGAAATGATTAAATATTAAGATGAAGAAAGGAAAGAAAATGAGAGCTAGCATGCAAAGCAAGTATTATGTATAAACTCTGTGCTGGAGTCTTCATGCATCACATAATGTTTATTCTCCCCACAGCCTCATGAGCTCAGTTGTCACCTCAGAGTACTCAGAGTACTCCACAGAGGATAAGGTGAAAGGGTCAGTGGTTATTTCCAATGTCACACAGGTAAGAATAGCCAAGAAGGTTCTTAAAGCCAATGTCCTTCCTTCAGCCAAAAGCATTTCAATGAGTTCCACAATCATTGCCAGTTCATCCTTCCTAATGAATAATATACATTCCAACAGTTTTACACGCATTTATTTTTCTCATTCTGTTTGTCTGGTGGACACAGGGACCAACTGTTCCTTGTCACTCATCAATTACACTTTCATACATGTGAAGCCTGAAGACCTCTGCTAATTTCCTAATTAATCCATCACTCTTTCAAACACTGAATTTCATTTCCATTGATGGAATGGCCACAGATTTCTGGCACCATCCTTGGCACGAGGGCATCGGGGGGGAGGGAGATGACAAATTCACTACCAGTGGGACACTTGAGTCCAATAGAAGCATGACAAATGACAACCAGGCAAATTAGTTAAGTGCATTCTCTGAAGTCAAGTCCTGAACTAAATAGGAAGGCTGTGTGTGAAATGAGGCAATAGTCCAAGAGCCCTCTTAACCAACTGGGCAACCTCTTAGAGAAATAAACAGCACCCTTTTAACCATCCAGACAGGCTCATGGTTGAACCGATTTATCTGTATCATCTACAAACAATATTTAACTTAATCTAACGCAGAACAGGAGCACAAACATTAAGGCCTGGGTCTGTAACCATTCCTCCAGCACAGCAATGTTTATGGGAACACTCAAGGCCAAGACTGTGTGCGTTCTCTGCAGACATGGCCATTCTCACTGCATGCCAGGCTCTCACTTATTCACAAAGGTGTGCTCCCGAAGACCTACATTACCCAGCTGTCCTTCAGGGGGGTGTCAAGTCAAGGTCTGCAGCTGGGACCTGAGCTATGCGTCTCACTGTTTGTATCACCTTAGGAAAGCCAGTTAGGTTACTCAGTTTCAATTTGGCCAAACTTCCAAAACGGGAGTTAGGCTAGATTTCTCTAAAGGACTCTTTCAGCTTCACAGCTCCTCTGAGAGAGTTTCCTGAAGAGAGACAATGGATCAATCTTTCTTGCATGGGAGATGTAGACGTGGTCCCAGTGGATAGAGGGTCGACTCTCTTTCATTCTCTATGTCACCCATGTGTGGTTGCCATTGTCCACCAATGCCAGTAAGAGCATATTGGTGCTTAGTGTCTCCACTCATCATACATGTCTGTCATGGGCTCCTGCCCACTAAGCTACCTTCTAGGGATTGCTCTATGCTTGGCACACCAACATTCCCAGGTATCATATTGAGTGGGAGGGGGAGGTATCACATAGCACTATGCCAAAACAGGAGCCATAGAGCCTACTTCTGACATGCCAAAAGCGAATATGAAGATAGAGACCCAGCAAGGAAGCAACTTAAATGATTTCTCCAAATAGATTTGGACTTTTGCAGGCATGAGGGAGTTATTGGTTTTGCCTTCCCATAGTCATACCCTTGTCCTCTGCTAACAGCAACCTGATGTCTTTTTTAGGAATAATTTCTCCCCTTCATTTCGGTACACATTGTTTTGGAGTGGATGTGTGTGAGCCAGGCCCCAACCAACCACATGGTCTATCCCCTGAATAAAGTAGCTGTTTCAGTGATGGGTTGCATGACTTATCTGAGGATTGGAAGAATCAGATTAAGATGGAAGAAATAATTCTTCTCCTGGGACTACCCATGGCAAGGATGATGTAAGTGTAGAGCTGTTATAAGCATTTCATACAACTTTTTTAAAAAAGAACTAAGGAATGCAGAGCACAGAGATGAAGAATATTAATCATGATGATATTGCCCGATTCTTTTGGTTCAGGCTTGCTTTCACATATATGCAAGCCAGAGAAGCCCCTTTCCTATTCAAGCAGCTTCCACTGGGTGTTTACTACTTGACCAGAAAATCCATGATTTAGACATAGACTGTCAACATCATGCCTTGTATTTGCTTACAGGAAGATTTTAATAGGCGGTTTGACAGATTTGATGATCTCAAAACAGCCTCCAGTTCTATCATTCAGCAGTAATTTTAGGCTAATATGTCTAATAAAAGCAACAAAGTAGAAGGAGCAGGAGCTATAAAATCAGAATGACCTGAGTTTGACACTCAATTCATCTACTGCTTCATTTCAAAAATCCAGTTACTCAAGCTCTATGAAATGGTGTGTTGCTATAAAATAGAAAGGAATAATATGAGATTGCGCATTACTATAAAATGAAGAGTAATAATATGTACCTTGAAGAGTTTCTTTCCAGGATTAAATGAAAACACTGAGTACTGAACACACTGCTTACCACATAATGTGCAGTCATGGATGACTGCTGTCATTACTTTATTAGTTCATAAACCAGAAGCCACACCTCACAGTGTCTACTACACATGTAATAATGTACTTCCTTGCAACATCAAAGCTCAATGGAGTTTACCAAATATTTTCTTACCCACCAGCTCATTCCTCCTACTCCCCAGTGCTCACAAATAGAAGAAATTGCTAATATCACCCCACTTTAAAGAAGAAGAAACCAAGATCTCACAGCCAGTACCAAACAGAGGCAGGACCACAGTCACAGTCTTTTGACCTCAAGCTCAGAGCTCTAACTTCCCCACCATGCAGCCCACAGGCCTCATGCCCAGAATGTGCATCACCTCTGAGAGTCTCCACTGTTGCTCCCTGAGTTGTGTATGTTACAGAGTTGTAGAATGATAAAGCCATTAATGTTGTTGGAAATCCCAACCTCCTCCCCATCCCCTCACTGAAAACTTTCACTAATATTGTAGTTATAAGTATAGGATGAAGGTAAGAAAGATCGGGTTGCAGTGCAACAATTTTGGGCTTTATGACCATAAGTAAATAAGCAAAGTCTTGCCAATCTGCAGGTTTCTTATTTGTAATGTAGGTGTCGGATGACTATCTACTTCTTCTGCTTCTAAAGAGAATTCCATGGGCCTTTGTTGTAAAGCAATTATCACAGTGAGCATCACATTAAAACCTCTCAGTGAACACCATAAATTACCAGATTATCATCTTGATGATTATTATTACAAAACCACCAGTGCTTTCTTCACTCCTTCCCATCTCCCAGGCTCTCAACTCTAAAGAATATATATGCCAATGAGACTAGAAACTGTATCTCTGTTTACTTTGTTCCCCAAAATCAATTCTTATTTCTGGAATGTCACAATGAATGAGTGATTGCAATGCTTAGGCTTCCATCTGAAGTATTAGCCTCAGGGAATAATGACCTTTGAGTTTTTATGTGGGCTCTTCTCTCTTCCCTCCAGAATGATGGTTCTATAGTCACTAAGTCTCAATACATTTCCTACTACAACATACAGAGCACACCAGCATAGCAGAACCCACAGGCAACCTCTGCAACAACCAAATAAGATGTTATAATCAACACTGAGTAGGAGGATAATGCCAAATCGCCTACAGCAAGCTATTGAAGGTGAGGAAGGTTGAATCCCTCAGGCCTGTTCCTTCCAGCATTGTTTCTCTTCATGTGTTTTTTTCCTGTGTCTTCATCCCTTGTTCCATCACACAGCTGCTCCAGATGCAGCTGAGTCAGGGATGGGGGTCATGGGCATTGGCCTGTGAAGGAGGACCTGAACTTTCTCCCTCACGGTGTTCTCCACTTGTGATTTGCATAAATTTGTTTTGGGACACATGCTACAAGGCACAAGAGGCCTTTTTGATTGAACAGTGAAAGGAGCCTATTAGAAATGTGAAATCATAATTTCTGGAGGTTTCAGGACTTTAAAGAATGTGGACAGCTGTTGGCTAAAGAACTGAGCAATGTCTAAGTCAGAAAAATATCCTAGGTAATGGAGCTAGGTAATGGAGCCTAAATCAGTGGTAAATACTGCTAAGCCATCATTACACACTAAATAGTTATTAGTCATTTAGCTGTTTTTCACGGAAAGCTAAAAGGTCTGAATTTCAAAGCTTATTCTCCATTCTCTCTCACAAATCAAAACTCCCGTTCCCTCCAATAACACAAATCTTCCCAGAGAACATGATAGGTCAAGTTAAACCCACAAAAGCAAAGCAATGAAGATTTCAAAGTCCCAGAGTAGAAAAGTGGAATTCAAAGTCTTTATTTGGAAACTAGAAGTACCAATCAGGAAGGATATATGCAGCCCTATGTTCATAGTAATACAATTCACCATTGCTAAGATTTGGAAACAGCCTATGTGCCCATCAGCAGATGAGTAGGTTAAAAAACTGTGGTACATCTACACAATGGAATACTACGGTGCGGTAAAAAAGAAGGAATTCTTACCATTTGCAACAGCATGGATGGAACTGGAGAGCATTATGCTAAGCAAAATAAGCCAGTCAGAGAAAGATAAATATTACATGACTTTACTCATGTGTGGAATATAGTGAACAGCATAAGCTGATGAACAAAAACAGATCCAGAGACAGAGAAGCATCGATCAGACCATCAAACCTCAGAGGGAAGATTTGGGGAGGATAGGGGTAAGGGAAAGAGATCAACCAAAGGACTTATATGCATGCATATAGGCCTAACCAATTGACACAGACACCACAGGTGTGTGAGGGCATGAGTTGGGGGTTGGGGAGAGAGGGGCAGTGGAGAATAAGGACACATATGTAATACTTTAATCAATACAGAACAAAATAAAAAGATTTAAAAAAAATTCCTACAGAAAAATAAAAGTTTTTGGTTCTTTCTGAACAGGAGAAAAGATTGAACTCTTAACTTAAGGCCAGGAGTCCACAGGGCAATGACTAAGGGAAGTGGGAACCCCAAGCCAAACCATAAGTAAAGTGGCCTGGAAACTCTCAACTTGGCAGAGCCTTTCTCTTTCCGGCCCCTTTGGGCCAGCGGGTCACAGTGCAGCTGGAACTTCGAGAGGCCCCCAAGGGCCTCCAATTGGTAGGCTGTGGCTGAGGACCTGGCTCTCTCCAAACTCCAGAGGGATTTTTCGGTATTACCCTATACAAGTCATTCTCCCTGCCCTGCCCTAGTTTTATTTAATTTCTTCTAATGAGGCCAAGCTGACCAGTAAGCTTGGATTTTTTAGTGTGAGGGATGCTAAGAAGGCACCCTTGGGACTGGGGACTCAACTCCATAACATTCACATCTCCTGTTATACATGTTCATCAATGCCTGAAATACCACCATTCATTACATACTTAATCTAAAAGCACTGTGTGAGTGCCTACTTCAAGCCAGACACTGTACTAGGCCATAGGTATAAAACAAGCCCAGACCCTGCACACTGTCCCATTGAAAGAAATGCTGAATTAAACAGGTGAACATACATAACCATCCATGCCAACTGAGAGTCCTCTGTTGAGTGAGAGGACAAAGTGCTCTGGGAAAGAGTAAGTCTGAATCTCAGTCAAGTCATCAGCGAAGACACTGACAAGGTGATGTGAACTGCAACTTGAGATGAGCTGTGAGATCCAGGAACATACATACTGCCCCAGGTAGGAGAGGAGCATATACAGAAGTGAATAAAATAAACAGGGATCCTACACACAGCCTCGAAGCTGGAGAGGAGCTGGGTGTGGCCTAGATTTAGAAAGGAAAGAAGAAATGCCTTTTTATGTCCTCTGCTAATTTTTTGATCAGATTGTTTTTTCATTATTGAGTTGTATGAGTTTCCAAAAACAAACCCATAGAAACAGAAGCAAAGTAATGGTTGCCAGAGGAGAGAGGGTGGGAGAAAGGTGAAAAGGGTGAAAGGAAATATAGAAGATAATAATGTGATAAGTTAGCACGGTGACAAATGATTCCTAAAACTTGTGGGGTGATCACCATTATAAAATATAGAGTGGCAAATCAGTGTATTGTACACCTGAAGCTAACTTAACTAATATAAAATTGTATATTAACTACACTTAAATGTACTGTGGCCATTGCTGGGTGAGGTAAGAATGAGATGCAAGAGAAAATCATGAATTCACAGTTGAAATGTCTAAATGGCATTGTTTGGGAGGTTTTATTGAGGTCTCATTATAGTATGCATAGTTGATTAAATCATTGCCTACTGGTGACTGAACTCAACTTCCAGCTCCCCTCCCCTTCCTGAAAGTTCTAGCCCTTTATAATCCCTTGGTTGCTTACCCTGGCAGTCAGTCCTCATTCTGAAGTTAGGTAGCACCCCTGACCTTTTCTGCCATCAGTGCATCATCCCATTAGCAGCCAAAAGATAGGCATGGGACAAAGACAGATATATCTACACTCTAAATATCCCTCTTATGCACAGCACTTTAGGGTGTCCCAAAAAAATGTATACACACACTTTGAGTCATTATAAATCAATGATTATTAAAATATATTTCATTTTCAAATTTGATATAGCAGTTGTTAAAGTATATATACATTTTTGGGAGTATATCCTGTATATGAGAGGCATTTGATAAACCAGAGAAACGAACGTAAACTATAAAAGAAAGCAATTTTAGCTACTTAGTTTAAGTAACTAAGAGTGTTCAAACATGTATGAGGAGAAAGAGAGCACAAAATAGAAAAATCAAAATGAATAAAAAATAATGGGATAAACAGAGATAATCCACAAAATATGAGAACTTTCAAAATGATTCCAGTGAAGATTCTCAAAGATTTTTGAGAAAATATCACATCAACAAGATAAGCATAGATTGACATAAAATAGTTAACCAGGAGACAGGGAAGCATTCATGAAATTAAAAATATTATGACTGAAAACTTTTTAAAAAATAATAATAGTATGTTGTGTGGAAAATACCCCAGAACACAACACAGAAACAAACAAAAAATAATGTAACATAAAATTAAAGTCTTAAAGGATAAACCCAGAAGTGCCATCCTTCATCCAAAAGAATTCTAGAAGAGAATAAAGAATACTACATAAAATAAAATATCTAAAAGTGCTACAAAACAGCAGGGCCATGACCATAAAGTTTTAAGAAGCAAAATATGGTAGTTTAAACCCAGAATTCCTTACCTAGTCACAACACGAAGTATGAGAAAAAAATAAATTTTAGACATAAAAGGACTAAAAACATATGTCTTCATGTAGTCTTCTGGGATGCAAAACAATCTTGATTATGGCCCAGCTGGTGTTGCTCACCAGCTGGAAGGGCCGGCCTTCTATGAGGGCTGGCTGGGGCTATGAGGTGCTGCGAGGGCCAGCCAAGGCAGCTGGGGCTGCAAGGGCCAAGCCCCTGGCACGAATTTCACGCATCGGGCCTCTAGTCCTATCCTATCTAATAAAAGAGTAATATGCAAATTGCCCATCACCCCAACACACAAGATGGCCACCCCATGTGGTGAAAGATGGCTGTCCCCATGTGGATACAAGATGGATGCCACAAGATAGCTGTCAGGGGAGGACAGTTGTGGGCAATCTGACCAGCAGGGGAGGACAGTTGGGAGGGACCCAGGCCTGCAGGGGAGGGTAGTTGTGGGGTGACCAGGCTGGCAGGGGAAGGCAGTTAGGGATGACTGGGCTGGCAGGGGAGTGTAGTTAGGAGTGACCAGGCCAGCAGGGGAGGGCAGTTAGGGACAATCGGGCTGGCAGGGGAGCAGTTAGACATCAATCAGGCTGGCAGGAGAGTGGTCAGGGGTGATCAGGCTGGCAGAAAGAAGCAGTTAGGGGCAATTGGGCAGGCAGGCAGGTGAGCGGTTGGGAGCCCGCAGTCCTGGATTTTGAGAGGGATGCCTAAATGGGCAGTTGGACATCCCTTGAGGGGTCCCAGATTGGAGAGGGTGGAGGCTGGGCTGAAGGACACCCCCCCACACATGAATTTAATGTACCAGGCCTCTAGTATAATAAACGCCTAATATGTTAAGTGTCTGGTCAACCAGTTGGCCATTCAACCAATCAAAGTATAACATGCTATTGATATGCTAAGGCCATTCAACCACTCACTATGATGTGCATTGATCATCAGGGGGCAGATGCTCTAACTGTGGGTTAGCTTGCTGCTGAGGTATGGCTGATTGGGACTGAGACAGGCCAGACATGCCCTGGAGCCCTCCTGCAGTCCCTCTCCAGCTGGTCAACCTTCTTTGCCCCTCCCTGGCCCCCACTGTGCACCAGTGGGGTCCCTCAGCCTGGCCTGAACCCTCTTGCAATCCAGGACCACTTGGGGGATGTCAAAGAGCCAGTTTTGGCCCAATCCCCCAGGCCAGGCTGACGGACCCCACTGTACATAAATTTGTGCACCAGGTCTCTAGTGTAATAATAAATTGTTTATTATTTTAGTAACAACTAAAAGAAATAAAAATAAATAATCCTACTAAGGAGTGGGACTCAGGAAGGAGGATAAGAATGGAGAATGAGAAAAATATTCATTTTTTTACTTAATACTAACATCCGATTTTTCAAGGAATGTGCATATTTTACTTTTATGGTGCCATCAACCACTACTGTGAAAAAGAAAGAACAGGTGTGTATGAGAATGAGGTGGATCAAGATTTCAGTTTAAACTTGTTGAGTCATTCATTTTAAATCTTCAGATCAAACATGAGCATTTACTAATAAGCTCTCTGATAGCGGAATTATAGAAATACACTTGATACACAGTTGGGGGGCTTTAGTGTACTCGCTTTGAAATTTGCATTTTTATTTTAGAGGGGATTTTCTGTTTGAAGTTTTAGTTTGTTCTAAAATATATTCACTTCTTTGACTTAAAGAAATTATGTTTAATAAATAAAAACAAGGGCAAGTATTATATTGCTATATTTGTAAAAAAAAAATCTTATTTTAATCCAGTGTCTTCTCAAGTGGTTACATTACTGACATATTTTATTTAAAAACTCCAGAGTTCTTTGATTAGTAAGTTTCCTAAGATTCCTTAAGACATGTATCAGGAACTTGTTTGTCATTCAATTAATATCTCCTTCCTAAGCCCCTCTTCATAAGCAGAGCAGCATGCGGTCATTCGTTGGTCTTAACCAAGGAAAACTATACAGCAGAGGGATGGAAATACAGGGCCCAACCTTGGCAGAGACGGAGAGGTCAGGATTAAAGGGATGCATTTGGTGGTGATTAAAGAGCTGATAATGCTAGCCATGGAAGAAGAATTAAATTGCTTAGACAAAAGGCAAAGGAAACGAGATGAAAGATAGTGACAAAAAGTTCAGGGATGCTCACAGATGAAGATGAAGACTTAAGAAGATTAAAGTACAAAGACTTAGATGTTGTCTAGGGGAAAAAAAGATGTAAACCCACTAAAGTATGAATTACTTAAAAGCAGAGACTATCATTATTGACTTGAAATTCTCTAATCTACCTCTATCTGGTCCCATTACACATACTTGATGGATGGTTAGTTATTCAATGAAATAAAAAGGTAAGAATGCAGAATTAATGGAGATGTAGAGAAAACTTTTAGTAGTCCCAAGAGAAAACAAGTGTATTGAATAAAACTGTCTGTGTAAGGTTTGACTTTGCCCTTAGCACCTAACAGTCTAGAGCTCCTTCTATGTCATAAGTACTCAGGGGAGGAGAGAGGAAATGAATGAATAAATGAAGCACAGGCTGGATGGACACAGATGGGGAGAGAGAAGTGGACAGATAGAGGGAAACTGAGAACTAAGATTAATTTAGGAGCTTAGCATTTAGATTTTTGTTGCTGGCCTCAAATCCAAAAATTGTAATCATTTGCATTGCATAAAGTAGCATATGCAACAAAATGGCTCTAATGTGAAGGCTCAGTATGGACATGCCCAAGCCTTTTTAGTTTCTTGGGTCATACTTTATTTGAAAGGGTCATGTAGCACTTTAGAGTCTGTATCAGACAGTATAGTCCCTAGACAGAAATTGCTAGAGTTTTCCCAATGTCTTAAAAAACAACTCTACATTGTGATGTTGAGCAGAAACAAGGATGAGTTCTGTTCTTTAGTGCAAGTGAAGGGACACAGAAGGAACATAAAGTCATTGTTTTCCTTAGGTCATCCCATTGGATGTGATGCATTATTACAAGAATACAATCATTTCACTCCTAGGTGCTAAAGTCAGGTTAAGAGTATGCAAGCAAACCCACTTTCATTTTCTCCAATTCTCTAAAACATCCTGAATGTGGATCAACCCACATGAATAGCAGAGAAACAGCAGAACATTAGATCCGCATGAACCACAAACCTGCTCGGTGCATCAGCACATTTCTCCTTGAGACACCTTATTTAATATATAGTATTGATTGCCTGGCTGGCATGGTTCAGTGGTTGAGCATTGACCTGTGAACCAGGAGGTCATGGTTCAATTTCTGGTCAGGGCATATGCCTGGGTTGCGGGCTGGATCCTCAGTGTGGGGCATGCAGGAGGCAACAGATCTATGGATCTCTCTCAGCATTGTTGTTTCTATGTCTCTCTCCCTCTCCTTTCTCCAAATCAATAAAAATATATTATTTATATATCTATAATAATAAAAGGGTAATATGCTAATTAGATGGGACATCTTTCAAACATCATTCTAGACATCCTTCCTGATGAAGCAAGAGCCAGAAAGAAGCCAGCTTGGTCCTGGGTGCCTGCAGGTGGCCCAGAGGAAGCCAGCCCAGGTCCCAGGTGCCTGAGAGAAGCTGGTGCAGGCAGCCAGGGGAAGGAAGGCCTACGAATTTTCATGCATCAGGCCTCTAGTATATATACATGGCTGAGAGAAACCTCTCTCTGCTGGTCAGAATTCACCAATTTCTGTTTCACCGAGGTAAAGATACCTTCCTTCAGGTATGAGCCATTCCTAGCCAGGCAGAGAGAGTTTTCATAGTCTGCAAAACTTTTGTGGGATCCTGTGGCTTCCTATCAGTTCTTGGAATCTGTCTATCTATATTGAGAGAGAGAAGAGACAAGAGAAAGAAACAGAGAGATCACCCCTACATCTTCCTGGTTCTTCAAAACCCCAACCATGCCATTTCCTTCTTGAGAGAATAGATATCAAAGTAGATTCACATTATTTGCATTAGCTATCCTATATAATAAAGAGGGAATGTGCAAATTGACCATCACTCTGGTCAATTTGCACCCACAGCTGAGGCTAAGTTCCCATAATGAGCCTTAAGGAGCAATCAGCAGGGACCTGAGGCTGCACACCCACCCACCTCCTGCATGGGGCTTGACAGGGGACCTCAGGTCATGCCTTCCACCCACTGGGCTTGACAGGAGACCTCAGGCTGCTCCCCCCGCCCTGGCCCCAGGCCAGGGGACCTGAGGCTGTGCCCCCCACCCAGCGGAATTTGACAGGGGCCCTCAAGGTGTGCCCCCCACCCGGTGCTGGGCCAGGAGATCTCAGGCCATGCCCTCCATCCCAGCACCAGTCCAGGGGACCTCAGGCTGTTCCCCCTGCCCCAGCGCCAGGCTGGGGGATCACAGGCCGCTCCCTCTACCCAGCAGGGCTTGATGGGGGACCTCAGGCTGTGCCCCCCTACCCTGGCACTCAGGGGACCTGAGGCTGCACTCCCCCCATCTGGCAGGGCTTTATAGGGTGGGACCAGCCGGGTCTGGATCTAGCCCAATGAAGGGGAGCTGTCCAGGTTTGGATCTCAAGTGATTTTGAGGTGCATGTGGGTGGTTGAAGACTTGACTCTGGGTTCCATGGTGCACCCCAGACTCTGACAGGAGGAAGATTTTCATATACGTTTTACTAATTTTCTTTCATCTCTGACACTTCTATTATAGAGAAAGGGCAAATAGCAATATTAAAATAGTTCCTCTAATTAATCCCCTTTTAATGTGCACGAATTTTGTGCACTGGGCCACTAGTATTTTACAAAGTTCCACATACTGAGACATTGCTCCTAGGGGAAATAACAAGGTTAGCTTCCTCTGAGCCTCTGGTCACAGATTTTCATCTGCCAGTCAATACATAACGTTGTTTTATTTGTGTGTCTGTTTAAAGACACCTTACTGAATATATAGCGTTGATTTATTAGCAGTAAACTGACAGCTAACAGCACTGTAATCATAACCAAGGCCTGAACAAAGCATATCTAATGTATGCATTTTCTCTGTAAGCACAGCAGTTCCTTTAGGAAATCTAGACAGCACATCAGCACTATGCTTGGGGTTGCTGAGCAGCTAAAACAGCACAAACAAAAGGCACAAAAATGCAGACTAAATGGACCATAAAAATGACCCTTGTTTACAGTTAAAAGCTGAGACAAGAAGGCAGAGCCCTGCCTTATCTCACCCAGCTGGAAACACACATGGTGACCCCAATTATTCACCACTCAGGATAGACTCACCAGTGACTGGGATGGCACTAGGAGTACTGCTTTGGGTGTTACAGTAAAGTTTGGCATGCAGGATGAATTGACAGTATGGAATCTGTGAGCAATGAAGATTAATTGCAATTACAAAAAAAAAAGATTTATATCCAGTGTCCAGCCACTGAGTGATACTCCAGAACCCACCAAGGTGGGCATAGCCACCCCACCCCCTCCACCATAGCACAGAGAATAATACTACAGACTGAGGGACTGAAGTACCTCGCTGCTCAGGGGTGGTGCCAGCATTCAGTCCTATGTGGTGCCCGCTTTCCTCCTAATCAGTCACATGTGTCATGGATCCATGCTCTCAGCCATGTCCCTGGATACATAGCAAGTCCACAAGCCTGTCTCTCAGCCTGGCCCACCCATCAGTGTGTCTTCCTGAGTAAAATAATCACAGTCTGAGCCAGAATTAATCTGAGCATTCCCTGAGAGGGCAAAATGAGGCCAGAAACAGTTTTTGTTTTCAATAGCTATTACTTCTTTCCTCTTGCCAAATGCAGATGGCAGTTACTATGTGCAAGGCACTGCTACCTAGGGTGTGATTACCTGCATATAATAACCAGCAGCTGCAAAAGTGATGAAACCCAAGGACTCCAAACCTTCCTCAAACTTCATATTCCCTATTGATGAGATTCTCCTACAGAAGATTAGAGAAAAAACCAAGCCCTGCTTAGAGAAAGGGAGTTAAATTTTATTAAACTAGAGACCCAATGCATGAAATTTGTGCATGGGGATAGGTGTGTCCCTCAGCCCAGCCTGCACACTCTCCAATCTGGGACCCCTCGAGGGATATCTGACTACCATCTCACAATCCAGGACTGTTGGCTCCCAACTGCTCACCTGCCTGCCTGCCTGATTGTCCCTAACCACTTCTGCTTGCCAGCCTGATCACCCCCAAATCACTCCCCAGTCAGCCTGATCAACACCTAACTGCTCCCCTGGCAGCCCAATTGCCCTCAACTGCTCTTCCCTGCAGGGCTGGTCTCCCCCAACTGTCCTCCCCTACAGGCCTGGTTGCCCCCAACTGCCATCCTCTGCAGGCTCGATTGCCCATAATTGCCCTCTCCTGCAGGCCATCTTGTGTCCACATGGGGGAAGCCATCTTGTGTGTTGGAGTGATGATCAATTTGCATATTATCTCTTTATTATATAGGAGGATTAGGGACCCGGTGCACAAAAATTTGTGCACTCGGGAGGTCCCTCAGTCCGGCCTGTGCCCTCTCACAGTCTGGGACCCCTCTGGGGATGTCCACCTGCTGGCATGCCTGGTCAGCCTGGGTGAAGGGCTGATGGCTGTTTGCAGGCTGGCCAAGCCCCCCAGTGGGACCCTCACCCCATGGGGTGTGGCCAGCATGGATGACAGGCTGAGGGCTGTTTTCTGGCTTTCAGGCTGCCCACAACTCTCATTGACCCAATGTCCCAGCAAGGCTGGCTGAAAGCAGGTTTCTGGGGTTTATTTATTTTCTAATTGATACTGTTCCTTTAAGCCGAGGCCTAGGCAGGTAACAAAGCCTCCTGTTGGCTTCAGCTCTGTAGCTTCTATAATTGAAAGAATGTTGCCTTAGTAGACTCTAGGCAGCAGTTTCCTCCATCGCTGGTGCAATGGAAGCCTGCTGTTTGCTTCAGCTCTGAGGCTTCTATAATTGCAACAATGTTGCAACTAAGTTGTTGCCTTGAGCACAGAGAGGCCCAGCCGGCTGGCAGACACTTTACTCCTGGTGCAACTGAAGCTGCTTGTTTACTCCAGCTCCATGACTGCCAGCCTCCATCTTGGCTGGGTTACTTTGCATACAGCTGCTCTGATTGGCTGGTGGGCATGGCTTAGGCATCCTGTAGAAATGGTCAATTTCAATATTACTCTTTTATTAGATTAGATTCTGTGCACACCCAGAGAAAAATGTACCTTTCAAATTCTGAGCCCCCCAACATGGAGGAAACTTTCTCTATATTTTTTCTAGCTCTTTTGTCTCCCAAATTTGGAATGAGAGTTCGGGGCTTTCTGAGAAAGAAGGCTTGCATGCTGGGAAGGGGTCATGAGACCATATCTCAAGGCCTGGCCTGATGTTGGCACTGACAAGTCTGTCTGGGGCATAGTTTATGGCCTCTCTGAAATGGGAGTAGTCTTATTTTTCTTATTATTTAAGCAAGCAAGCATTTACAGAAGCAAAAATAGCAGGGTTAAAATTTCAAAAAACAGTTTTTATATAAATGGATGCTTCAATTCAAGTTTAAGTGCATTCTCCTATTCCACATCTATGAACACATGGGATCTCTTTACCACAGTGCTCATGTCAGTCCAATGATAGAAGGGGTGACATGGAGCTGGGTGGAATAGTATGATTACCTCTGCCCATAGTGACTGTGTACATCCTTACCACCATCTTCTATTGGTGCCATGCCTTTCCCTGACCCCCACAGCTCTGGCTGTGGGACAGATAAGATTATTCCATATCTTTAGATAAGAAAGGAATATTCAGGGAAATCATGGCATGACTGGTAAAAAACAAAGGTTAGACTAAAGGTGAGACTGAACTTGTATTTGTGAATATGTGATGGTTATGAAGGGATTTTGCATTTAATCCTCACAACATCCCTGCAAGAAAGGCATCACTACCCATACGTTATAAACCATGAAACCAAGGCTCAGAGAGGTGCAGGGATTTCCCTCCATTCACATAGCTGATAGTCAGGAGAGCCAGAACTGGCATCACAATTTCTGTACCCTTATCATGTGTCTTCTTGCTACCTCTGGACAGGTCAAGAAAAGAAGCAGAGCATTTGACCCAGCCAGTGTTGTTCAGTGGTTGAGTGTTGACCTATAAACCAGGAGGTCATGATTCCATTCCTGCTCAGGGCACATGTGGGCTCGATCCCCAGTAGAGGGTATGCAGGAGGCACCTGATCAATGATTCTCTCTCATCATTGATCTCTCTCTCTCTCTCTCACCCTCTCTCTCTCTCTCCCCCTTCCTCTCTGAAATCAATCTTATCTTATCTAATAAAAGAGTAATATGCAAATTAACCATCACTCTGGGACAAAAATGGAGGCACCCATAGCCACAGGATGGCAGCATCCAGGCCCTCTCAACCCCATCAGAGTCCCCCAGTCCAGGGAAGAGGGCAGCGATGAGAGTTGACAGTGTTAACGGCCTGATGCAATGCTCCCCAGAGGCCTTCCTAACCCTTTATAAAAACACAAAAGCAAATTCATTTGCCACAGAGTGATCCCCCACACACACCTGCAGCCTCAGGGTCTCAGCCTCAGAAGCACCCAAGCCCCCATGGAGAGATCCCTTCCCAGCGGCAGCCTTGGGGACTCAGCCTGGAAGCGCCCACTCCCTCACCAAGAGATCCCCTCCCAGCAGCAGCCACAAGGACTCAGTTTGGAAGCGCCCACGCCCCCATGGAGAGATCCCCTCTCAGCAGCAGCCTCAGGGACTCAGTTTCAGAAGTGCCCACACCCCCACGGGAGAGATCCTCTCCCAAAAACAGCCTCTGGGTCTCAGCCTTGGAACCTTGAGCATCCCCAGGAGTGATCCTCCTGACACACACCTGCAGCCTCAGGGTCTCAGTCTAGGAAGCATCCACACCCGTCCTGGGAGAGTGATTCTGCCCCACTGGCAATCACAGGGAGTCAGCCTCAGAATTTTCCTTGCCCCCAGCCCAGTGATTGGAGTGGGGAGAGGGGTATCTGGGCAAAGCTGTCCAGCAAATTTCTCCCATTGGGCAGAAACTTGTGACTGGGTTAGGAAGGTAAATGGGTTTTGTTTAAAATCTTTACAAACCACAAAAGAAATGTCTGAAGTAGGTTTCACATCAGAAGTAACTTACAACTAATTTCTGAAGGCAAACTGCTACATTGCAGTTACATTACTAGAGAGTACCTGGTTGTCTGGAAGTCTCTACAGTGGCAGTGTGGGTGCTCCCCGCCCTGGTTCCTCAGCACCTCAGGTTAGGCTTGAGCCCACCCAGGAAGGCCTTTTCCCCTACAATTTTCACCAAGGCAGGCAGGTTTTGTAGACATAAATAAGAAGTGCCCATGCACAAGTCCTGAAGATGCCAGTGCCAGCAGAAATGACAAAGGAACTGGGAAAAGAGCAAAACCAGAAACACCACAAATCCCAACATAGATCATCTTTTTCTTCAGATGATGGTGTGTTTCCGTCTTCTTCATCTTCTGGAAGCGAGACAGATTCAAGTACTGTTGATTCTACCAACAGAAAAGTTAAGAGAAAAAGAATAGAAATAAAAGAAAAGGAATAAAAGAAGAAAAGAAAAAAAGGATAAAAGATGAAACATCAAGAAAAAGAAAGAGAAGGAAAAAAGGAAGAAACAACCACATGATAGCACCTTTCCAAGATCTCATGAAATTTCTATTTAAGGAGTTTATTTTATGACATTTTTAGTTTGCGTTTACATTTTTACTGGTTTGCCAAGACCACAGCAGGTACAGTGTCCAATATGTTTAAAAAAAAATCTATCTAATAAAGAGGGAATGTGCAGGGGAGGGCAGTTAAGGGCGATCAGGCTGGCAGGGAATAGTTAGGCATCGATCAGGCTGGCAGGAGAATGATTAGGAGGTGATCTGGCTGGCAGGCAGAAGTGGTTAGGGGCAATCAGACAGGCAGTCAGGTGAGTGATTGGGAGCCAACAGTCCCGAATTGTGAGAAATGTCTGACTGCCCGAGGGATCCCAGATTGGAGAGGGTGCAGGTTGGGCTGAGGGAACTCCACCCAGTACACGAATTTCGTGCACCAGGCCTCTAGTATATATATAAAAGAAGTAGAGCATGCCTGGCAGGTGGCATAGGACAAGCAGAGGCACACAGGCCAAATGCACTGCCATCAAGCACAATTGCTAGGTGCTCTTCATAACCGTGGCAGAGTTTTACTGAGCCCTGCAATGTGCCAGGGACAAGATACAAACAGCTTATGGTACGACAAAAACACACTGAGCAAACCACATGAGCTGAGATGAAGAGAGCAAGGAGATACATGGGTGTCAGGACAATTGGTAACAGGAGGCCCTTGTGCTGCCAAGGCGCCCAGAGAACGCTCAATGACAAAGTGGCATTGTGGCTGATACAGAACTGTGGTGGCAGGAAGCTGCAGTCAGGCAGAAGGAGGTAGAGATACAGAAGCCCAAAGGTAGGAAAGACTAGAAAATCTGAGAAGCTAAAAGGCCAGAGAGGGGGAAGACTCTCAAAGAGGAGAGGACAGAAGACAAGTGATGGGACTGAAATGATAAAGCCAGATAGTGAAGGGCCTCCTAATTTAAGGACCCAAAGGCTTTAGTACAGAGGGCCACCAGGGGGCCTCCCAGCTGTCAGAGGTGGTCTGCTGGGGGAGGAGGCAAGGCCATTAAAGCTCTTTAATCTCTCCCCCAGGTCATATCCTCCAGCCAGGAATGAATCAGAGGGCTTCCTTCTCCCCCATGCACCTGGCCTGGGTACCGAGGTTTGGAACAGGGGCCTGGCTCCCAGGTGCAGTCCCACCAGTGCTGTATAAAGGGATTATTCCCCTTCCTGAAGCCTGACTCCTCACAGGCTGGCCCCAGCAGAGTTGCTTTCCTCCCAGCCAGATCGCATTACAGGCTCATATCTGATTTGGAAGCTCTGCATCACACCTTGGCTTCCAGGCATTGTGGCTTCCAAGCCAGCAGTCCCTTTCTCTTTCAAAATGAGCTGAGTGCCCTCAGGTGAGAGGAAGAAACTCAAAAGGTCCCACTGGTTGCACAAAGTGGAGAGGCCTGAGTTGCTCTCTGACCCCAAGGATATAACTCTGTCCCTTAGCGAATCTGTAAAATGGGGTCTTCATTTCTTTCTGTCATTACAGAGCTGCATGCAGTTCAAAGTAAAGTGGAGAGTGCAATGGACTCCATGCTAATCCCAGCTCTCCCACTCACCATCGCTCCTGAGTTCAGTTTCTTCACCTCTAACACCAACGCATGGAAATCAATTGGCACTCAGGTACCCCTTTCGATGTAACATTCTGCACTTTGCTGTGTGATTGAGTGGCCTATGATTATTCTGAGAATTTTTAAATCCTGAGTTAATATCACTGTAGTTACATTTGTGTTTTATTAAAGTTTTTTTATGTTTTTATTGATTTCAGAGAGAAGGGAAAGGGGGTTAGCTCCTGCAACATCCCCTACTGGGGATTGAGCCTACAACCCGGGGATATGCCCTGACCAGGAATCAAACCGTGACCTAATTCATGGGATGATGCTCACCATTGAGCAATACTAGCCAGGCAGCACTGCTATATTTCTAAGTGTCATAATTACTAAGGCTTTTAGGAGATGGGACAGAGGATAAGTAAGAGTAAACAATCTTTTTTTATAAGCAGCATAGCGGTCCCAATTCTCCCCGTCTCATATTCATGCCCTATAACATCATCATATGTCCCAGCTATGGCCTTGCTTTGGGACAACATTGTGTTGGTGAGTATGATACGAGCTGACTCAAAAAAAAAAAAAAATACTTGATAAATACCACATGATCTCACTCATGTATGGATAACAAAGAACGTTACAAACTGTTGAACAAAAATATTCAGAGGCAAAGAAGCATCAAACAAACTGTCAAACTACAGAGAGAAGGTACAGGAGGATTGGGGATAAGAGATCAATAGGAGGACTTTCATGCACCTATATAGGCACAACCAACAGATGCAAGACCTGGGGGAGAAGGGATGAGGGCAAGTGCCAGGGCGTAGGGGAAGCCAGGGGGAGGTTAGTGGGGAAAAAATAAAGAGACATATATACTACTATTTCTAATCCCTTAAACAATAAAATAAAATAATAAAATAAATAAAAACATTTGAACCATTGGGCTTGCTTGTCTTGCCTTCTGCTCTAGCCAGGCAAAAGACATATGCCCAGGCTAGCCCACTGGCCCCAGAAAAGGGTGCAGAACAGAGCTGACCTACAGACAGAGTAAGCCTAGCCCAGCTGCAGACATGTGAGTGAGCCCAGCTCAGCCTGCCAAGCCCATCCTAGGTGATGAGCTGGAAATATTTATTGTTGCGTGCTACTGAGTTTGAGGGCAATTTGTTATACAGCAAAGGGAGGGACACATTCGGGGTAGAAGCAGCCTCTCACTCATCAGGCCTGGTCCTCGAAGAAGTAGAGACGGCACCCGATCAAGTAGCTGAGGGTCACTTCCCACTTCTGAGGAAGAGTGAGCTCGAACGCACGGGTCCATGGGCAGATGATCCAAAATCAAAACCAACAGTGAGTCAGTTGACAAGAAGGCTCACAACAAGGCCAGAATTCTAAGCTTGCCAAGATTTTCTGCTGCTCCAGGGCCCTCTCTTCTGCTCTCCCTTTCCGCCCGCTGAACCCTGTTTTTACTGTCAGAGTACTCTGAACCTACTCGGTCCCCTTATTCCTTTCACAATCCATTTCATATCCCTGCGGAGTCTGGCGAGCCTTTTTGTTTTACGTGGCAGCATCTCCTTCCTTCTTTTTGGGGATATGCATGCATGGTGTGCAGGTTCAGTTTTCATGGACATTAATGAATGCGTAATTTACTGCTCAGCCATGCAGTGAGGAAAGGAGCATAGATCTTCCTGCAGAGTCGAGTGCTGCCAGGACCCGGGAAAGAAATAAGGCATCAGGCACTTCCACGCCTCCATTTCCGAAGCAGCAGGTTGACATTGATTAAAATGCCACACATTGTAAAAGGTGTGAGGGAAGGTGACCTGGGGCCAGAAAAAATACTGTGTTCCCTCAGGTGATTAGAACCTTAGAGTGCATGATTTTCATGTGCACTCGACCTAGCTGAAGTTGCTAATTTGAACAAGGCATCATCTTTTCACACTGAAAATTGGCACTTAATTGGGAAGCTTGTGTCAGAACTACCAAGAACAGTATTTCTATAATATGGATTTTTCTTTTCACTCAGCACGGGGCCTTCTAGGTCATGTGTTCAGGAAGTCACCTACTTAAACTGTGTATACATAATGTTAAATTAATGATATGGAATTACATAGTATATTTAATTACATTATATATACTTATGGTATGTTTTCTGTTGCATATTATAGATTAGATATTGTATATCACCAAATATATATATATATATATATATATATATATATATATATATATATATTCTGTTTCTCTAAAGAACCTGAATGGATACACCAATAAAATAAAACATGGGAATACCTATGGCTTAGGGTATAAATACCTGCTCCTTTATCTTTTTTCTTAGCATTTTTATTGAGATGTTATTCTCCCACTATAAAATTCATCCTTTTAAAGTGTACAATTCATTGATTTTTTTTGTATATTCTCTGAGTTGTGCAACCACTGCCATACTCTGTTAGAACATTTGTGTCACCCTAGAAAAGTGTCACACATATTAGCAATCAACCTCCACCTCCCACTCCCTACCACCAGCCCTTGGAAACCACAAATTTGTCTCCACAGATTTGTCTATTCTAGATGTTTCACATAAGTGGAAGCATGCAATGTGGGCTTATATGGCTGGCTTCTTCCCTTAGGAAAATGCTTCCAAAATTCATCCATGTTTTAGCATTTATCAGTAGCTTATTCCATTTTTTGCTGGATAATATCTCATTATATGAATATAACACATTTTATGTATCCATTCATCAATGGATATACAGTTAGGTTGTTTCCACATTTTGTTTTTTATAAAGTTATAAATATTTGTGGGCAAGTTTGTGTATAGACATAGATATTCATGTCCTTTTCTCATATGCCTAGGAGTGGAATTGCTAGGTCATTCTCCTTTATCTTTGAGCAAGAGAAGAAAAAAAAAAAAAAAACCCATGGGAGTGGAGGAGAAAAAGGAGAATCCATATGGTTAGCACCAAACCCACTGGGAGTGTCATTGGGAGTATATTAGTTTCCTTTTGCTGCTGTAACAAATTACCACAAATGTAGGAGTTTAGAGCAACGTTTTTCGTTTTTGTTTTTACCTATAGTTCTGAAGTCCAAAATGGATCACCAGGACTACCTTCCTTCCAAGGTTCCAGGGAAGACTGTTTCCTTGCCTTTTCCAGTTCTTAAGTAGGCATCCTATCTGACCAAGGGCTCTCCTCCATCCTCAAAGCTAGCATCTTCAATCTCAAACTCTCCCTCCCTCCTGTTCTCTTTCTCTTCCTCCCTCTATTTTGGTCCTAGAATTGTCTTCTCTCTCCTTCCCCCCTTATCATAATCCCATGACTACACTGAGGACACCCAGATAATTCAGAATTGTTTCCCCATCTCAAGATCTTTAACTTAATCCCATTTGCAAAGTCCCTTTTGCCATATAAAGTAACATTCACAGGCTCTTGGGGTTAGAACATAGATCTTTGGAGGAGCCCTTTTTCTGCCTACAACAGAGAGACTACCATAAATTGTGATTTTTTTTTTTTTATACCAGATACTTTGGGGGCAGTATGTCCAGTCCAGTGATACTATAAATTTAAATTATCCAAGCATAGAAAGTAGAATTAAATTTTATTTTATAAAATAAAACATGTTTTGCTATCATTTAGCCCAGCAGTTCTCAACCTGTGAGTCACAACCCCTTTGGCGGTTGAACAACCCATTCAAAGGGGTCGCCTAAGACCATCCTGCATATCAGATATTTACATTACAATCTAGATCTATAACAGTAGCAACATTACACTTATGAAGTAGCAACAAAAATAATTTTATGGTTGGGTCACAACATGGGGAAGTGTATTTAAAGAGCCAGAAGGTTGAGAACCACTGGTTTAGCCAAATATGAATCTTAGTGCTATAGGAGTGATTAATCAGAGTGGTTATATCAATGAGGTCTTGAGTTATATACCTAGGATCAAATCCTAGCTCTCCCTTTTACCAGCTACGTGCCTTTGGCAAGTTATTAGTAAGTCTTCTGTGCTTTAGCTTCATCATCCATATGATGGAGAATATAAGAATATTATTTCATAGATTTTCTTTAAGAATTAAAAAGATAGGGAGAAACCAAGATGGCGACATAAGTAAACACCAAGAATTGCTGCCTCGCACAATCATTTCAAAACCACAATGAAAAGAAAAAGCAGACACCACCCAGACCCACAGGAAGGCTGGCTGAGTGGAAATTCTACAACTAGAAAGAGACTGAGACTCAGAGGAGGTGCGGAAGGAAAGTGCAGAGGTACGAAGGCACGTGCAGCAAATGGGGCTTGTGGAAAGGGCTGGCAACTGAGGATGCGGTTGTCTTTTTTGTACTGGAGGGAGGCACAAGCTCCTGATGGCTCTGAATTCCAGTTATGGGCAAGTTTCTGGGGACCCAGACTCATACGGGGAGAAACTGAACTGTCTGGCACCGTCTGGCACGATCTGGCAATGAGAGGATCTCCAGAGCGGCGCTCTCTCAGTGGTGCCAAGGGTCACTGAGATCCGGTGCCTCTTAGGGGAGGGCTGAAAATCAGCCATAGCTGTTTGCTCCACCCCGTTGATTCCCTGAGACCCTGCCCCACCCAAGCTGCATGCAGAGGCTTTTGCATATAAAAGGCTGGGAAGCCTCAGGCAGAAGCTAAAATAACATCTCCTTAGAAGTCCAAGAGCCAGCAGCATAGTATTCCATACCATGGTTTTCTAATCCATTCATCTGCTGATAGGCACTTAGGCTGTTTCCAAATTTTAGCTATTGTGAATTGTGCTGCTATGAACATAAGGATGCATATATCCTTTCTGATTGGTGTTTCTGGCTTCTTGGGATATATCCCTAGAAGTGGGATCACAATGGAATACTATGCTGCTATAAAAAAGAAGGAATTCTTACCATTTACATTAGCATGGATGGAACTGGAGAGCATTATGCTAAGTGAAATAAGCCAATCAATGAAAGAAAAATATCACATGACATCACTCATCTATGGGTAATAAAGACCATTATAAACTGACTAGGGGCCCGGTGCACAAAAATTTGTGCACTCAGGGTGGAGGGAGTCCCTCAGTCCGACCTGTGCCCTCTCACAGTCTGGGACCCCTCAGTGGATGTCCTATGATGGCCCCAGTCTGCCAGGTGCCTTTTGTGTGTGTGTGTGTGTGTGTGTATGTGTGTGTGTCATCACTGGGGACCTGCCCCCAGCCCCATCAGAGGCTCGGAGCAGTCCTCCTGTGTGTGTCTACCTGCCGGGGGCCTGCCACCAGGCACACCGTGGAGGCTTGGAGCAGGCACCCCCTCTATGTTGATCTCTCAGACTCTTGCCCTCCCCAGCATGTTG